>CM062601.1:63708540-63966905 GCA_031470985.1 Agastache rugosa | reverse complement strand
ATCTTCGAGACCAAATGAGACTACTACAGATCTTGACCTTCAATCATGGAGCTCACTGTTTTCTAAATATTGCAGTTTGTTTAATAGAATGTTTGGTTCTATAACATCCGATAAGATTTTATTTACTCACCAAGTAAATGTAGCATTCTGCCCTTAAATATGTTCGAATTCATATGTTAAATATACGTAATCTATATCTATATATTAAAACACAGTTTTGAGTATTTTCGTTATTTTCTTCTAATCTAGCACTTCTTTAATTAGACTAGGAGACGCAATATATATATTGAAAAACACAGTTTATGAGCATTTGGCGCATATAATTTAGCCAGTGGTAAAGTGGTTAACGTCCTAATCAAAAGTTTTCACGGGTTCAAGTCCACCGTCCACGCTACTTTTTAAAATTTCTCTTTGTAATGCTTTGTTCGCAAAAAAAAAAAAATTCTTGTAATGTTTGTTCGTAAAAAGAAAAAAAAACACGCTTTTGAGGGTACTCCCTCCGTTCCTCGATAAGTGCGGTCCTGGAGGGAGGACACGGGTTTTGGGCAATACGTTAGATCTAAGCAGTTTACTCCTTCTTGGTAATGCTTGTTCGTAAAAGAAAAAAAAAAAAACACAGCTTTGAGGGTACTCCCTCCGGCTCCCCGATGCGGCTGGTCCTATAGGACACGGTTTTAAGCATGATGTTAGGATCTAGCGGGGGCTGAGATTTCCGTTACTCCCTCCGTTCCCGGGAGCAAAGTGTGGTCCCGGGAGTGAGGGGCACTGTGTCCTAAGCAATGATGTTAGGTAGTGATGTGTAAAGGAGCTGGATAATGAGATACTCACTTTGTTGTAGGCTGTTAGTTACTTTTAAAGCGGTAAAAGGGTAACATTTTTAAATGTATTATATCCATTTAACAGCGATCACTTACGCTGGACGGATTAAAAGGAAAGCGAGTTGTATTGTTAGTTACTTTTTGTGCCAGAAATGGAGAAGATTTTAAGTGGTGTTATATCCATTTAATAAAGCGACCACACTTATATGGGACGGACTAAAAATGAAAGCGGACTACACTTATGGGTACGAGCATAACCGAGCCAGAAACCGATTTAACCGAACCGAATCGGCGGTTCGGCTCGTTGCTCGGGCTCAGTGCACATTTATTCATCTGGGCGGGCTCGGTTTCCAAAATGAGGACCGAAATTTTTCGTTGCCGTGTCGGTTTCGGATGCTCCAAAACCGCTGGGGCCCGAACCGAACCGAATAAAAAAGTATTAAATATATATATATATATTATATATATAATAGTTTTGTTTTTTTCCTCTTCCCCGTACTCCTAACCGGCCCCAACACATAACATTTCTAAAGGCCGCCGTCACTCCTCACTCATTCCTCAACCTTTCCTCTCTCTCTCCTCCGGTCGGGCACCCCTCCGCTCGCTCGGGTCCGGCCGCCACCTGGCAGCACTGCGCTCACCACCCTCCTTCCTTTCACTTTCCCGCCTCTTTGGTTACCTCTCTCTATCTTTCTCTCTCTCTATCTCTTGCTCTCTCTCTTCCTCATCTCGCCGGCAACCGCCCCGGCCCCCACCCCCCCCTCCCCCTCGTCTCTCTCTCTCACCGCGGCTCCGCCCCGCACACCTTCCCCCGCATGCATCTCTTCCGCTTTCCTTGCCGTCAACACCCTCTCGCCTCCGCTAGCCTACTCCATCTCTCGCCTCTAGATCTCGCTTTCTCCGGCACTCTTCTCGCTCTAGTCACCACCGGATCTCCGCTTTCTCCTTCGCCTCCACCAAGGTCTCAACAACCACCGCCCCTCCGCCGCGCCCCCCCCCTCCATACCCGTCTTTCTCTACCACACTCTCCACCCACCAAAAGATTTCCCTTTCGTCACACCTTCACTCCCAACCCAATCCGCTCAAATCTGCACAATCGTAATTTATGTGTCATGATTTCAAGTCGGTTTTATCTCCGGATTCAAACCGAAACCGATCAATCGGTTTCGGTCGGTTTCGGCTCGGGTTTTGAATCCTATAGTCGGTGCGGGTTGGTGCCAATTTTATGGGCTTCGTCGGCTGTTTGGGCGGTTCGGTGCGGGTCGGTTCGGTTGGAACCGAATGCACAGCCCTAACTACACTTATGAGGGAGAATGAGGGAAGGTATTTAATTAGACGCAGGAGACGCAATCTTTTTTTTATGGGATATGATATGTTTTACACAAACCAAACGGTTTCTCTTATTAATACTATCAATTAATCTATCAATCCTCCATTAGTCCATTAATTTCCTCATAAACGACAAGATTATCATATATGAAAGTTTATATGAAAGTGTAAATGTGTAAATAGTTTAGGCGAATTGTATGGGAAAAATCCCGATTTCTGGAATTTTCTATATTTTCTGAACTGATGCCATTTTTGTGGTTGTTTTGAAATTTGAGATGGTTATGGGGTTTTTTTTTTTTTTGGAAAGGGAGATTGTTATAGTTTGATATAATGATATTACTTTTATGTACTTCTCACAAAAAATATAAAAAAATAATTACTTTATGTTGATGTTGAAGTTTCCGGTGAATTTAAAAGAGAACATATATATAGGCCTTGCGTATTGCGCATCTCTGGGTTGGGATATTGTTTGATCTATTTACTAAACTCAATAATTTTCTTTTTATTTGATCATGTTTCTACTATTTGAATATGTGTTCACCGTCGGTTGCGATTACTATACAGCCGATATGAAGGAGTATAAACATGGTTGTGGATGTGGCTGCAAATGTACTAACTCATTCTCCGTGGTCTGGATCATCTTCCAAAAGAGTTAAATGAGATGAGTTCTCATATCCTTTTTCCAAAATATTTTGATATTTTACTCCTCGCTTTTCTTTTATATCAAAAATAATTATCAAGTACGCATGTACATTAATTTTTCATAATGTACATTTAATTTGTTAAATCAATATCTGTATTGAAAATATATTGTTGTCTATTTTCACTTTTCTCTGCACTTCCATTTCTACGAACTTCCATCTATGTTCTTTCTACTCTACTTTTATGTGATTAGAAAATTACAGTTGTTGTGATTATATTCGATCTTATATATAATTGAATTTTCGTTTTTTTTTACTCTACAAGAGTAACACCTGAAAAGATGAGTAAGTATAAGAAATTTGTTGTATTTTGGTAGTGAATGACGTGCATCTGCACTAATCTAGTATTGATTTTGCATTGAAAATAATACATTGTATATACTCCATATATGAACACTAAACCATGTCAAACCATGCTAATTAAATCTATATGTATTAAACATGGTTTGTCAGTTTATGGCCATTGAACATTCATTAAATTGAAATATGGTCAGAAATGGGCGGCTCTTTCGCTGGATATATAGATTAAGAATGGATCCCAGACTTTTTGATTATGTTTTTTTTTTTACATTTTCGTTTGTTATAATTGAGGGCTCGCATATATTTATGCTTATATATGTTTCTATATTGGTGGTGCTGTAAAAAATTGTTTGTCTTGGAAAGAATGAATTGCCTTTTAAAATCGTTGCATGTTTTAGTTTGTGGAAGAAACAAGTGTATCATACTCCCCCTATCTCACGTTACATTGCTCAACTAATATTTTATACCTCACATTAAATGAAATATGAACCACATTTTTGAGGGACGGATGGAGTATTATACAGTGCAAGTAAGTTCCTTTTCCTAATGTGTGATTAGAGATTGTTTCGTTTTGCATCATGTTGGTAGAATCTATACTTTTGTAAAAAGCTTATGCAATTCCAGCTTTCTCAAGTATTTCAACTAATTACAATTATTTATGCAGATGTCATTCTGGTAAATCAACTGAATGCAATCAGGGAGTTTCATAGAAAACTAGCTAACAACGGTTACACATGTTTGTATTCTCATTTACTGGACGAATTTCTCATTGTGTTTAATTTTAAGCTTTTTTGGTTTATTAGAAATTGATATAGTTTCTTTAAATACTCAGATAAGATTAATGATGTTCATTCGTTGCAGTTTTCCTATAAAATCTAATATTATCATCATATAGTCAATGTTCTCTTTGGAAAATATGATAAGGCAAAATCCATGTTGTATGCATTTAACTTTTAGTAACTATATATAAAATCATTTTATTTAGTTAATCTATATCAATGGTAATACTTATGTGTTGCAATGCAACAAACAAGATTATACAGATATGTGTTGCAATGCAACAAACAAGATAGTCAGGGAACATAGGATAAGCTCTATGTTAGATTTTGAATCAAGGGACGAAAAAATAACTGACGAACAATATGATGATTAAGAAAATGAGTCACACTCCCGTGGAGCGTGTCCACGGTGCATCCGGGTCGATCCGACCTGCAACCCGATCCAGTCAAGTTGACGGTCAACAGTCAACCGTTGACTTTTTTATTTTATTTTTATTTTTTTTTTGTCTCCGTCTTTAGCTCCAATTTTAATTTATAAATAATGATTGTCGCGACAATATTAATATCTTTTAGCTCGCTCAGGCCTTCGGCCCCCTAACTCGACTCTTAAAAAACATTAAAAAAGTCAACGGTCAACGTAGACCATTGACCGGTTAACGTTGACCGGGTCGGATCATGGGTAGGGTCAGGTCGAATCTGACCCGAATGTACGGTACATACGCTACACACAAGTTTTTGTCTAAGAAAATATGTTTCAATAATAATATATATATGAAACTAGCCTATTGTAATCGTGTTGTGTGATTTTTTGATGCATAGTTAGGTGTTTCTTTCTTTTTTCCTTTACCAATTGATTTTTGTTACTAATCCGTAGCTCTCTCACTCTCTCTGTTTCTCTCACTCCGTATGCAGCTCCTTATATTCAAATACGCAAGAAACAAGGCTGGTGGATTCAGAGGGAAAAAGTTGTCAAATGGGGGATGCATAATGTTTATGCTTGTGGCTATGTGGCATACGTGGTCAAATTCTTTACTATGCTACCTTGATATGATGATAATCAAGCATGTTTTCCTTAATTCAACCTATAAATTGTTAATCAAATGTTTTTTTGATGGATTTGGTGTGCCCATCTTCTTTACTCGATTATATATGGGTTTGGCTTCATGCAGGGTGGGTTGAGTTCGTTGACAAGAAAGTTGCGAGCATGTTGAATGGAGAATAGTTTGGTATGTTGGTCGAGTATCTTATTCTCTCTCTAACTCAAGAAAAATATATGGTTTTGCATGATAACTATGTGTTTCAGCATTTACCGTACTTGATATTTTGTGGAAAAGTAAAGATATACGCACTTATTAAAAAGCACAATATAGTACTACATGAATTAGGATGAATGTAGCATGAATTTGGACCAAATGTCACAAGGTTTTCTTCAGACCTAGAATTTTTCGCTTTGCGCGGCGCCGATCACGCACAACCAGCCAACCCTCAATCTCACCAACTCTCTTGTTTATTTGTTTAGTGAGTTTGTTCGAATCAATTGCAAGTATACAATAAGTCACACAGCAAATTAAAGCATACACAACATATACGAGAACACTCACTTCCCAACCTTCATATAACTAACATATACAAAGGAATGCCCAAGCTTGCACACAACACTCTCTGTGAAAATCAAGGATGATACAACTATTAAAACGTGATGGACAATCCCCCATCACTAGGAGTTTTAATCGGAGCCGTCGGATGCATTCACAAGTGCCAAGTGTCACGATCGGGTCGCTTGTCAAGTTACGTGCGGTTATTCCCGCAATAACCGCCGCACCACTTCCTTTAGCCCACAATCGCTTCGCATAACCGCCACAGCCAAATAACCGTCCGCCAGGGCAGGCGCTCGTCACCCGCCCATGTCAGCATCGAGTCCCGGCGCCTGCAACCGTCACTGCCCATCGCCCGTGTTAGCGCCCCTCCGGGTGACACGCTCGCATCCCGTGTCAGCGTCCGTCGGGTAACACGCTCGCGCGTGCTGTCGCCGCCTCGTCGAGTGACACCGTCCGCGTCCCGTGTCGGGTAACTCACTCCCGCCGTGTCGGGCAACATGCTCACGTCCCGTCGGGTGACAGCCCTCGACACATGAGCGAGTCATCCTCGAGACCACGTCGAACCATCCGAGCCAAACGCTTTCTTGCCCACACTTTGCCGTATCATTTTTAATATCAAGCTCATCCGGACATGCCATCACCGAAAACCAGCCGTGACGTCCAAAATCAAGGAAGACCCGACACCCTTGCGTCGTGATGTGCCGATGGCTTATGATTAGTTATAATTCATTGATCGTTTTAATGCATGCACCACTTAATTATTTATCCTTTATATTTCTATGAGTGAAAATAAATGAATTCAATAGAGCTACTACATCTATGCCAACAATAAAGATATTTAAAGCACCTCAGATATCTCTCAATGAATATATAGCTTATTGTTAGGTTTAAGATGTCTCGTGTTACTTTGAATGTTGGTAACATTTGTTACCAACATGCCTGGAGCCAGATTAAACCTTATATTAATTAATTGTATAATATATGTTTTTCTTGTTGTATTTTTTTGCACATTTTTATGTGCAGATCAAGAACAGCAAATGGATGGTTATGATCACAAATAAAGTGAGATTTTCGAGTGGAGACCAAGAGAGCTATTAAACTAGGCATGAGAAGTCATGGAAAATAACTACCTTGTAATCACCACTATCCACCTTCTATCCAACCAACTAAAATGAGTGGATCGCGGCAGTTATGGACGTCCAAGTGGTGAGAGTGTGTAGATTAAACTGCTCATCAGATGGAGTATTATAAATACCGTAAGAGATCCATTTCACGGGCGCGTGTTTCGACTTAGAAAAACTCTGCAAATTTCAGTGCACTGCTGTTCGCCATTCTGCCAACTGAGTGTTAGCAACATCACAAATCAACACGATTTCTGCAGCAAATTGTGAAATATGCAAAGCCTTGGAGGATTGGGTTGTGAAGGAGCGAATCACGAAAGTAGGTAGACTTATCTGGATTAATTTTGTATTAGATTAGTCTCGTTCGCTTGTTCGGATTCTGGCATCTAATGGTTGTAAAGAGATGTTCATCTTACTTAGTAGATTAGTCTAGGATCAGATTTAATCTTTCTAAGGAATTCAATCCTTGAGCGTACCGTGCCGCAAAAGCGTTGAATGTTATTTCGTTTTCTCGTATTGTAATCTTTGGTTTCAATAGTATTTAGCCATAAGGCACCAAAGCATGTTTAATCACCTTTAAAAAGTATTTCATTGTGTTCTTTACTTATTCCTTTTGCATGTTAGATAAGATGTTTTTAACACACGATCTAACGTTACTCTTTTGATACACAATATGAGTTTTTGTAGTAATTCGAGCAACGAATTCTTTCAAGTGGTATCAAAGCCATGACTCGACCCACTGATTTTGGTCTTGAGTGCTGCTGATTACTACATAATTTTTTATTTTTTTGTTCGTTTTGTTTCTCTCAAATGAAGATTAATGGTGATTCACTGGGGAGATCATTGAAGCTAGTTAGCATTCTGAAAATTTTCCTTCGAAATCATTTTGGATCTATGAAGATCTTGATTCGAATTAAAAAATTATTGTGCTGAAATCGATTTTCTTACTCTCCTATAAATTGTGTTGAAGAAGGTAATTTTGCAGACATAGATCTACTTAATGTAGATAATCATAGAATGACTACGATTATCATGAAAGTTCAACACAATGGTCAAATTTTTGTAGAGGAGAAGGATATTTTTTTCAAAAAGCTATCTATGCTTCAATCAATTTCTGCTGTGCATATCTCCCGCATTTTGTCTCGAAGAGAGTGTGACATAATTCCTTTTTTTGGAGTTTGAATATGTACAATGCTGAAAATGTTTTGGCATAAGGTATGGAGATGAATGATCCAAGATTGAGAGGATGAGAGAACAAAATCTGAAAGTTTCGCTGAGTGATGATACTCACACCGAACTAACTAACAACAAGTTCTGTTAATGGTTGTATATTTTTGTATTGTTTCAGACGAAGTTTCAGACCATAAAGTGCATAAAGATGATGTTGAAGTTGAAGCAGACTACAACAGTGACTATGTTGTTAATATGATCAACATAGTCTCTGGTTACCAACATGTTCAACGTTGCCAACATCCTATTCCAACATCCACGACAACCGCTCTTGAAGAAGTCAAAGTGTTGTATAATCTTATCAACACGTTATGTAAAGTGTAAAGAAGTTGATATCATATTTCTTCATAAGATGAGTCAGAGGCTGAGAAGATCATGTGCTAAGACCGGAAGTTCTTTTCACAAAAGAAGATCTTGAAATATGTCAATAAAAGAGCTAAGTTGGAAATGTTGAAAGAATTTTTGCTCGTTGAACAAAGGTACATCGAATTTATTTGATGCACTATATTGGTCAAACTAATGAATGTGTTTTTTGATATTTAAGTCTGATATTTTTCTATGTGATGAATGATTTTTGTAATGCTTCTATACTTGTGAGAGAAGTTTGCTTTTATGTGTTTATGAGCTGAATAAAATAGAATCACATTAAAGTTAAAGTCTTGAACTGATACTTGATCTTATATGTGTTATGATGGTTGTGCTTCTAGACATATTATACCCTATTGTGTCAAGTAACTAAATGTCTTGATTTCTGACATTTCTTTAGAATAATTTTTTTAATAGAACATGTGTTGGTTCACGAAGTAACATGATGTTATCTGTTGAAACTTGCAATGATGTCTATACTTCTTTCGTACTAACACTACAGAAACAAGTTCTTTAACAAGAGATACTTAAAGCTCATGGCATCCTTTAATGAGTATCTTGCTAACTATGAACCAATTATTGATGGAAATGTAATATTCGAGAAAATGCCAACGATGAGTATGTTGGTAAAGGTACACAAAGTATGTAGAATGATCTAAATACAATAGGAATGAAGACTATATTTTGATTGGTTTTAGCCAATGGTGTGGTAACGACATATCTGTCTTATTTGTAACACTTGTGAAGTGTTTGTGATTTTACACAACTATGTGTTGTTTGGTAGCAGATCATGTTATATTTGTTACAAACTTTTCTCAAGTGAAGCAAATGAGAAGTTTACCAAGCTCTCATATTCAAGGATGAATGTGTGTATGGTGTATGTTACAAGGAAAAAGAGACTTGCGTGTTACACCTTGTGTTACCAACACAACACTATCAGATGAACTACTTTGCATGGACCTCATTGGACCTATTGAAGTAGAGAGTAGTGAAAGGTTACGCTCGTATTTTGGTAATGTGCCGATAACTATTATCATTTTACTCGGTGTAATTTATGCTTGAAAACCGACACATTCTCTATGTTCAAGAAGTTGGTTTGAATGACTTATTTGAGTGAATAGAATGTTGTCAAAATCAATCGACTATGGCCGAAAGTTTGAGAATTTTACATTCTCCGATTTTTTGTGCAAAGAGGCATTACACAAGAAGTTCAACACTCGAAGACTCATCATCGAATGAACTTGAAAACATCCGAAACTAAAGCTACCAACACAGCCGAAGCTACCAACATCGATAATCTAAATCGCCAACATAGATCGAAGGTACCAACATGAAAAATTTGATACCGACAATACACGATGTTGTTGTCGCATAATTTGTCAAGTGACACTCTAGTATATATGCTCGACGCATGAAGCCATGTGAGCATCTGGTTTGATACTCAAGGATATTGTGTTTGTTGTTATAACATAACATCCTAAACACTTTCACAATTTTGTATGTCTTTGCTATATCCTGAATATGAATTCCATCAACCAAAAAAGGAGAGTGATCAGCTGTGTGTGTCAGCAGCCGTGTGTGTCAGTTGAGCTGTGTCAGCTGTGCTGGAGTCAGCTATGTTGAAGTTGGTGTTGGTTGTTGTGTTGGTTTGGTTGTTTGTCCAAGCAACTGTTGCTTACAACTTTTTGTTTATACTCTTGTTACTCGATTTGGATGTGTTTGCAACATCCTGCATTTGACAGGGCCGGACTACTTGATTCAAGTAGTAGCAAAAGAATATTGTAGGCTACTCTTCACCATTCGAGTTTTCAAAGTATACAACTTGCGTATTAACATCAAATATGAGTGAATCAATAGTGTATTTGATGACTCATCAAGTCTTGTTGTCGATAATGACAAAGAAGAAGTGTCATGTTGCATGAAGAAGAATCATAAACTGAACAAGAATTGATGTTATCTCAATATCTGATCTAACGTCGCATTCATCTCCTAAGTAACATGCACCGAAGTGAATCAATTCCATGAGGAATAAGACTTGTTTGGAAGCGCAAGAAAGTTCGCAAAAGATATGTTGAAGAATCTGTAAAAGCACATGAAGACTCATTTAGAATTGAGTGACGTACTCGCCGTTGTTGGAACCTATGTTGGACACGATGTTGGAGACTCTCTTATCCAATATAGTACAAGAGATGACTAAAAGTTTTCTATTTCTAACTTCCAGCATACTAGATATCTTGCTCAAAAGTGGTGTATGTACTAAGTACCAGTCGAAGCCTAAGGAGTCATATTTGAAATGATCAGATGTATCATTCGCTATGTTGCTGGAACTGTTGATCTTGGTATGTGGTATACCAAATATCCAAATTCCAATCTCGTTGGATATAATGATGCGTACTCGATAGGAGATGTTACCGACAAAAAGAACACTAGTTGATGAAATTATCGACATGAAGAGTACCGGTGGAGATGTCACGGAAGAGAGAGTACCGGTGAAATATGTCACGTTGAAGTTACCGACATGAAAAGTATCAGTTGATGATGTTAATTCAATGTCATTAACATGAAGAGTACTAGTCAAAGATGTTACTTCGTTGGTAACAACATGGTATCTTGGTCAAGCAAGAAGTAGAACTGTGTTACTCAATAACTAAATCTGAGTACGTTGCTGCTGAGAATGGATGTGCATAGATAAAGAAACTGCTGAACGACTTTGACATGGAATGTGAGGTACTGTTTATAATGTATGATAATATGAGTGCAGTATTGTTGGGAAAATCATAAAGTTTTGATTTAATACCAAAACCCAACTGTTCTCCAACCGAGTAGATGATCGCATCAACTTAAGTAGTGTTTTCTAGCTCGCCTGTTTGAGCTCTAGATTTTCTAAGTTTACTGTGTTCAGAAGCGGAAGATGCGGCGAAGCTCAAGACAACAAGATCCAAATGTGTTTACGCAGAGTCAACTATCACCGAGTTTTCCAAATTTAGCTGAGTTCAAAACAGAGCAGGATCAAGCTGAAGATAAATCGAGCTGAGTTCAAGACACAGCTGGTCCAGCTGTACAGAACAAAGGGAACTAACTCTGAAGACGTCACTTCAAGTCAGTTTACCCAATCCAGCTCTGAATTCAAAAACCAGCTCCAAAGGCAGAGATTCCGGTGTCAGAGAAAGTCAATATACCTCGACCAATGAGGGATTACCAAATCAGCATCCTAGACTTCAGAACCTAGGATGTGACACTAATGAAGACAGGTGCAGAAATGCCCAACGGCAGATTTCGAATTTAAGAAGAGTACGTAAGATTCAAACGGCTCCTCCAACGGCTAGTCTTGAATCTCTACCTATATAAACTCGTCTTCAACCTCAGGATCAGATACGAAAAACCTTCTACAAGCTTTCAATTTCTAAATTCATCAAGCCTTCAAAAGCTTACAAGCAGTTCTAAAAAGTTCAAAGAACACTTTATCTTAGAGTGTTTCTAGTCCAGAAACTGTCTAGTTTTTCGTCTGATTCCTAGGCAGAAATCATTGTATATCTTAAGCCTAGATTTCGAACGAGTTCATCTAACTCTAAGTTCTTTATTGTAAGAACTCGTTCATAGTTGGAACCCTAAACCAAACCCTCTTTACCCAGAAATGTTAGGTCAAGGTTACGCTTGCTTGAAGCGCGAAATTTAAGTGGTTGTAAGGTTTTTTTCAGTTACCGTAAACTGAAAGGTTAGGCTTGACAGTACCCGTAAACTGTTGGAACGCAACTCAAGTTAGAGTTGTGAAGTTGCTTGGTACATGGAAACCAAGTGGTAGTGAATTACCAGTGAATCTGGTCGTGGACGTAGGAAGTGTTGCTCCGAACCACGTAAAATCTCGTGTTATTTACTTTCTCGTTATTTTCAGATATTGTACTAATTCCATTTGCATATTGCATCTTTATCAAATCTGCATACTCAGCTGCTCCCCAAAGACAGCTGTGTTTTGTCTATAAACTTGCATAACTTGACTAAGTCGAAAACGTAAAGAATATTTTCAAGCTGAGTTTTTCTAAGCAATCGAGCTAAGTTTTCAAACCACCACTTTCCGCACCGCCAGCTGAGTTATTAGCCCAGCTGACCTTCCTCAGCTGGATTCATAACTGAGCTCACAAACTCTGTTTTAAACTTGAAAAAGTTTTTAAAAATCTATCTTTGGTGTATTCACCCCCCCTCTACACCAAAGACCCAGCTCAGGGACCATCAATTGGTATCAGAGCAGTGGTTCAAAAGACCGCTGTTTCTGAATCAAGAGATTTGTCTTGAAAATCATCGGTGGTCAATCGAACGGATCCTCTTTTGGAAAAACTCATATTATTTCATACTGTGCATATCTCCATGGATTCCTATCTTAATAGGAACCTTCCCACCTTCTCGGTCGACAATTATGCAATCTGGAAGTTCAGATTAAAAAGCTTTATTTGTGCGCATCATGACATGATGTGGGATGTCATCACAAACGGACCCATCATCATTTACAAACAAGGAAACGAGCTTGTTCCAGCTCAAGATGGTGGACAACCAACATATCAGCTCATTCCCAAGCCAAAGAATGAACACACCTCAGAAGAAAGGAAACAAGCTGGATTAGACAGATTCGCGAGGAACACCATCTCGTCAACAGTCTCCAATGCCTACCTCAGCAAGATCATCAACTGCAACACCGCAAAGGAGATGTGGGAAACCCTAGCCAAGTTATGCGAAGGATCGGAGGAGAAAAAAGAAAATAAATTCACAATCGCCTGCCAGAAGTTTGATAACTTCAAGCAGCTTGTCAACGAGTCCATCGAAGGGATGTAACTCAGATTCTCAAATATCATGGTAGAAATTGAAACCATCAGAACTGGGAAATACACCCAGCGTGAAAAGAACCTAAAAGACCTTTCAGCGCTCACAGCTGAATGGAACACATACAAGGTGGTACACCAAAGTCGAAGTGACTTGGGTGATCTTTTAACTGAAAGATTATTCTCCCTGCTCAAAGCCAACGAATACAACTTGAAGATTACCATGAAAGAATCTTCAAGCAATCAGAATGATGGAGAACTGACACCTATGCCAAAGGAGATTGCGTTCAGAGCTAACTCTGAAAAATCCACATACATGCAGTCAGCTGAGTCATCAAAGAAGGACAAAAAGGATATGAGCAAGGAAGAGCTACTTGAAGAGATAGCCATGCTGGTCAAAAACTACAACAGACTCAACACCAGCAAGGGCAAGTACAAGAGGTTCGCAAGAACTTACAGAGACAAGTACGCAGTAGCTGATGAGAAGTCAGCTGACAAACGAACAGACGAATGATGCTTCAATTGCCAGGAACCAGGACACTACAGGCTAGACTATCCTAAGCTATCCAAGAAAGATAAAGACCAACTGAAAGCTATGGCAGCTGACAGAAGGAGAGCCTACATCGCCGACAAGGAGTCGGAGTGCAACAAAATAGAGGATAACATGCCATTTTCAGACTCAGAAGAAGAAGCACTGATGGCTCATGATGAACCTGAATGAGATACATGCTTCATGGGACAGACAGAGGAATTGATGAAGATGAGGTAATGTCAAGAACTCAAAATCTATCTAACCTCTCACCATCACACGAACACTCTACACAGGTTTCAGAATCAGGGCTACCTGATTAGAGTTTAGTAGAGAAGGTTATGAACGATTCCAAGGAGCTTCAAGAGATCCTTGACATCATAATGTGTGAGAATACCGAGCTGAAAGGTGGAACTGGAAAAGAAAAAGGTATCGAAGCAATCGATACAACATACCCAAGAGAAAGTTATTTCACTAAAAGACAAAATAGTGAAACAAGATCACTCGATGAAAGACTTCTACTACGAAAAGAAACAAATTGATGGAAGAATTGGAAAAGGCCACAACTGAATCAGAAAAGAAGTCAGCTGAGATTATAGAGCTGAAAAGTTCCGAAGAGGTACTATCTAAGAAGATGGTAGCTTTCATCAAAGCTACAACAATAATGGACGAAATCATAAGTGCACAACGTCCAGCAGCACTCAAAGCAGGATTGGGTTACAATGAATCGAAGGATGCCACAAACATTGCTTCCACTAGTGGAGCAAAGGTAATGTTTGTAAGAGCAAAAGAAAACCAAATTCCAGCAACTCAACAACGACCGTTGAGGACACAACAGGTATAAAAAAGGCCAGCTGTGAGACAACCTCAAGCACAGATCAGACAGCACCGTGCTTAAACTCAACAAAGACAGCAGGCTGGACAGTTCAGATACCAGCAATATCAACAACACGTCGAAAGATATCAACCGAGATATCAAAGGAAATACCCAGCTGGATATCACTCATATGATCACCAGCTGGAGCACCAATTCCAGCCGAGGTATCACAAGAGACAACAGAGATAAAGGAACGTCTCAGCTGGATACCAAAAAAGATCAGGACATCAACAAAGACATCAAGCTGGGAAGATACTGAGATCAAGACCCCACCAGCAACAACCGAAGAACACAAAGAATGTGTATATCAACTCAGCTGGAAGGATCATCAGAACAAATGACCCAATTCGAGTCATCAAGCAGATATGTGTCGTAAAAGGATCTATGTCTAACCCACAAGGACCCAATTAAAACTGGGTACCTAAATTTTGATCTTTTTTATAGGTTGCAAGGGAACGACGTATCATTGAGGAGTTGATGAGAACGCTATGGTACTTGGACAGTGGATGTTCCAAGCACATGACGCACTTAAAGCATCTACTCCAAAAGTATATCGAGCGTCCAGGCCCACAAGTAACATTTGGTTACAACTCCAAAGGTCTAACCAAAGGTTATGGTACATTTAAACTAAAAATGTTATAATCCCCAATATTTCTTATGTACAAGGACTGCAACATAACTTGCTTTCCATTAGCTAATTCTGCGACAATAATTTTTCTGTCAAGTTTGATGCACAGGGATGCACAGTGAAGCACAGAAAAACCAAGCTGATACTACTAAGAGGGAAAAGAGAAGGAAATATGTATTTCACGGGATCGGAACAAGAAATTCTCCTGAGACTTGTCTTGTATCGAAAAGCAGCAATGAAGTCAGCTGGCTGTGGCACAGACGGCTGAATCATCTCAACTTCAAGACAATCAACAAACTGGCTAGAAACCAGCTCGCTAATGGAATTCCAGATCAAGTTTATGACAAGAGTCATATTTGCAGCGCTTGTCAACAAGGAAAACAGACAAAGATTTCCTTTTCTCTCAAGCCGACGCCCTCAACTGATCGAGTTCTTCAACTCCTACACATGGATCTTTTTGGTCCAGTTACTCCAGCAAGCTTAAATGGCAGAAAATATACTCTGGTCATAGTGGATGACTTCTCAAGATTCACATGGGTGTCATTCATGTACCAGAAGAGCGAAACAAGGACTAAGCTGCCAATCCTGCTGGAAAGGTTGTCAACTCAGAAGGAGTGCAAGATAATGTCAATCAGATCAGATCGAGGAACGGAGTTTCTGAATGAAACTATTTATGAATACTGCGAGAAGAACGGAGTTCAACATCAAACCTCAGCAGCACGCACACCTCAGCAGAATGGTGTAACAGAGAGAAGAAACATAACACTCAAAGAAGCAGCTACCTCAATGCTAGCTATCTCTATCATTCCAAAGAAGTTCTGGGCCGAAGCAATCAACACAACATGCTTCACTCAGAATCGCTCTCTACTCACATCAAGGCAAGGAAAGACGCCGTATGAGCTATGGAACAACAGAATACCATATATTGGATATTTCAAGGTCTTCGGATCCAAATGTCATATCCTAAACAATGGAAAAACACAGCTCAAGACGTTCGACGCGAAGACTGACCGAGGAGTATTCCTTGGTTACTCTGCTGTGAGTAAAGCATACAGAGTCTTCAACAGAAGAACTCAAACGGTCTAAGTAACTCCACATGTTACCTTTGACGAATCATCATTCGAATATAGAGATTCTATCAAACGAAGAAGTGAAGGAGAATCTTCAAGGCAGATTCAGACAAGAGCTTAAGAGAATCGAATCAGGAATCTGGCCGAACCATTAATATGGAATGATGAGCTAGAGGAGGAACCTCAAATCAATCGGGAAGCTCCACCAGCTGGAAATCAAGAGGAACCTCCAACATCAAATCAAGGGGGAATGCCATCAGCTGGAAATCCAGACACAGCTGAATCCCCAGCAGAGCTTCTACAGAAGTCACCTCAAAATTCAATCCAATGAGAGTTTCTTTCTCAAGACTTAACTCCAGAGCAACTCCAAGCCAGACGAAATCTAGCCACTTCTAGCATCAATCAGCTGGAAGAAGAAATTCGTAAAAGAAGAAGATGAATTGAAGATCATCCATCATCAGCAATCATTGGAGAACCATCTGACCAAGTCAAAACCAGAAACTCAGCTGCTCAAGCTACATCGGATCATCAAGAAGCAGTTGACACAGCTCAACTCTCAATAGAGCTAGAACTAACTGTCTATGATGAAGACACAGCTCTAATGGCGTGTTATGTAGCTCAAGTTCCAGAGCCTCAAATAATTCTAAAAGCCTTAAAAAGTGTACCCTGGACAAACGCCATGCAGGAAGAACTAAATGAATTCCTCAGAAATTGTGTCAGGGAATTGGTCGACAGACCTGAAGGAGTCAAAGTCATAGGACTCAAATGGATCTTCAAGAACAAACTGGATACCCTTGGAGTCATCATCAGAAACATAGCTCGACTAGTTGCCAAGGGCTACACACAGCAAGAAGGAATTGACTTCGAAGAATCATTTGCTCCAGTAGCACGATTGGAAGCAATCAGACTTTTTCTCGCTTATGCAGCACATCACAAATTCAAGGTTTATCAAATGGATGTAAAGTGTGCATTTTTAAATGGAGAAATCAAAGAAGATGTCTATGTTGAACAACCTCCAGGATTTGAAGTAGAAGGAAATAAAGTCTACAAGCTAAATAAGGCGCTTTATGGATTGAAACAAGCACCTCGAGCTTGGTATGATACTCTATCAAATTTCCTTGTATCCAAAGGATTCAAGAAGGGCTCAGTAGACAGAACACTCTTCACCATCAAGTTGAGAGAAGACATCCTGGTTGTTCAAATCTATGTAGACGACATCATCTTCGGATCAAGATCAACATTCTTATGCCAAAGATTTGGAGAGATAATGTGAAAACAGTTCCAAATGTCTATGATGGGAGAAATGAGCTTCTTCCTAGGACTTCAAGTCAAGCAATCAGCAGAAGGGATTTTTATAAATCAATCCAAGTACGTGAAAGACTTGATCGCCAAGTATGGAGTTCAATCCAGCAGAACAGTAAAGATTCCGATGAACACCAACTGGAAGATTGAACCTGGAACTGAAGGGAAGTCAGTTGATTCCAGCAAATACAGAGGGATAATATGTTCACTACTGTATCTAACAGCTAGTCGTCCAGACATCTCTTTCGCAGTCGGAGTGTGTGCCAAATTTCAAGTTGATCCAAAAGAAGCACACATGCAAGCAACCAAGAACATTATCAAATATCTCAAAGGAACTCAGAATGTTGGGTTATGGTATCCAGCTGAAGACAATCTACAGCTGACTGGATATTCAGACTCAGACTTCGCTGGAGATCGATTGGACAGAAAATCAACTTCAGGAACATGTCAGTTCCTAGGAAGCAAGTTGATCTCGTGGTTTTCAAAGAAGCAAACGTGCGTCGCAACCTCCACAACAGAAGTAGAATATATGGCAGCTGAAAGCTGCTGCTCACAAATTCTCTGGCTGAAACATCAGCTGGATGACTATGAAGTGAAAACTGGACAAGTTCCAATTTTCTGTGATAGCTCAAGTGCGATTGCTATATCAGAAAATCCAGTACATCACACAAGATGCAAACATGTGGACGTGCGCCATCACTTCATCAGAGATCACGTGGAAAAGAAGGATGTGATTATTGAGAAAATTCACACAGACATACAGCGGGCTGACATACTCACAAAGCCGCTGATAGAAGCAAGATTCAAGATGTTGTGCGGATTACTTGGATTACTCAACCCAGACGAAGCTACATCCCGCTGAATGGAAGCAGACCCAGCTGGAATTCAGAACCAACCTCAAAGAACCTAGCTGAGAAAGAATCAAGCTCAGCCAGACGCCTAAGTTGAAGATTTATTCAGCTTAGGGGGAACCAGCTGGAAAAACGATCACTCAACACAGCTACTCATAACCGAGGTATCAGCTGACTCGATGATCAGTTGAGAGGTTTGTAACATCATTACATACACCTACTCATTCTGTTTTAGACAGACATCAGTCAAATTATATCTTGTCATATCTAATCAAATTTAATTAAAATTCTGCAAAGAACTGAAACATGGGAGTTTCGAGGCAAAAGTCAAAACGCCTCAATCGTCCTCTCACGCGCATTAACTCGCATTTTCTAAATAAGAAATTGACATGACGCGAGAATCACTCACAGTCGTAGATCTTCTTATCAAACTATAAATCTTGATCGTCCATTCATCAAGAAAGTTGATATAAATATGCTAGAAGAGATACGCAAACATTTGCATTAACCCTAAAAAGTTTTTTTTTGGCACTCTTTCTTCTTCCTCCCCTTTGTATTATTTGTTCTACTAACAAAAGTTGCAGAAGAAGAACATGGAATCTAGAAAGATATCTCCAGAAGCCGATCAACATGAAGAGTCTGTCAAAGCTTCACTATGAGAGTTGCTTAACTCTCAGGAACCACAAGAAGACGGAGTTCCAGGAAAAAATGAAGCTCATTGACAGATCCGGTCTAACGCAGTGGGTGACTGCAAAGCTCAAGAACATCATTCACCAGGAAGTTACAGAATTCTTCCTAGGAATGCCAAAGGAAAAGACCTCATCCGCCCCACTGTTTCTCTCAAAATAAAAGAGAGAACGGGACACACAACTCTCTGGGATGCGGAAATCAACTTCAACAAGATTCTGACAAAGGAATTCAACCTGAGAGAAAGCCCAGTTAGAACTAGACGAGATGTTGATAAACCCGGAGTCTTTAAGAGCAGACATGTCAAAACTCTTGCTCCGCCACAGGAGGCACAAAAAAAGATGCAGGAGACAAAGCAGCATGCATCTACTTCCTTCCCAGCTGGGAAGAGGAAACAACTTGAGGAGACAAAACAAGCTGAAGCACCGTCTTCAAAGAGAAGACTCAAGTTAAAGGTGCTCAGTCAGTCAGCCGAGAAGCCAGCTGACATTGAGAGAGAATTCGTAACTACTCTCCGAGGAGCAGAAGGTCCACAAGCGGTGGTTTCTTACGGTGGAGAAGAAGTTCATGTGCCAGCGTGAACATCATCATCGCCACCACCACAACGACGTATTCCAGCTGATCAACTAAGCTTAGACCCCAATCAACTAAGCTTAAACCTCACAGCAGATGGAATACTTCAACCGCCTTCTCCTCAATTTCCTTCAGCTCAACAGGGACACCAGCTTCAAAATCAACTTATGGAAGTTGGAGCTCAAGCCCCTGCACCAAGCTCAAGTGGAAAGCATCATCCAGCCGATGATCACTTGCAGCTGGATGATGAAAACATGAGCTGAACCCCATACCAACCACTTCAGAAGTGGAAGGAGAATACTTAAGTCCCTCAAGAGTTGTACGTGACGCCTCCATCTCAAGGTTTGAAGACCTCATGCTTAAAGGAGTCACAAGCGCAACTGAAGTACTGAATCAGACTTTCTCATTCAATCTAATGAAGTCTGAAGAAGCCAAATTGCAAGGAATGAAGTTGTGCCCTACTTAGAAGATGTCATCTCCAGTGCCAACTCATACCTCCAAGCACTCAGCTGGACATCCCCAGCTGAAACAAGCCAAGGAAGCTGTGTCTGCAATCACAGCTGAGGCTAATACTATTGAAGAAGAGCCAGCCAATGCAACAGCTGAGCCACCAAGACTCCAGACCTTGCTGCTTAGAGCTGACAACCGCAGCATAGCCAAACTAAACATCGCAACAGCTGATAATACAGCGAAGATCGCTGATGCAATTCATGAAATTGCACAGCTCAATAAGACGATGGTGTGTCTCTCCTGCCTTGTTGATCATGCCAAAAAGAGAGAAGATAATGAGACAAAGAAGAGGCAAACTGCTGAGCTAGAGGAACCAGCTGAATCAGCTGAAGGGAAAACGAGAAAGCAACGGATGCAGAAGAGAAGACCCAGCGAGCTGGGATTGAAGATTGAAAAATTGAAGAATTTTTTTCCTTTCTTTCTTTTTCTCTTTTTATGCTGTAATTTCTTACATTAATAAAACACAATTTTCTTTGCTGCTCAAAGCTCACCCTGATGACAATTACTTTTTGTCCAGGCTCTGAACTCTGAACTCTTTTCTGCTGATTTTTTTTCCCTCTTAAAACGTAGGGGGAAGCTAAGGGGAAGCTTCATAAGTTGTCTCAGTTAGGTTTTGGCATCATCAAAAAGGGGGAAATTGTTGGGAAAATTATAAAGTTTTGATTTAATACCAAAACCCAGCTGTTCTCCAACCGAGTAGATGATCGCATCAATATAAGTAGTGTTTTCCAGCTCGCCTGTTTCAGCTCTAGATTTTCTAAGTTTACAGGTTCAGGAAGCGGAAGACAGCAGAAGCTCAAGACAGCAGAAGATCCAGCTGTGTTTACAGCAGGAGTCAACTATCAGCTGAGTTTTCCAGCTGAGCTGAGTTCAAAACAGAACAGGATCAAGCTGAAGATAAATCGAGCTGAGTTCAAGACACAACTGGTCCAGCTGTACAGAACAAAGGGAACTAACTCTGAAGACGTCACTTCAAGTCAGTTTACCCAATCCAGCTCTAAATTCAAAAACTAGCTCCAAAGGCAGAGATCCCGGTGTCAGAGGAAGTCAATATACCTCGACCAATGAGGGATTGCCAAATCAGCATCCGAGACTTCAGAACCTAGGATGTGACACTAATGAAGACAGGTGCAGAAACGCCCAACGGCAGATTTTGAATTTAAGAAGAGTAGGTAAGATTCAAACGGCTCCTCCAACGGCTAGTCTTGAATCTCTACCTATATAAATCCATCTTCAACCTCAGGATCAGATACGAAAAACCTTCTACAAGCTTTCAATTTCTAAATTCATCAAGCCTTCAAAAGCTTACAAGCAGTTCTAAAAAGTTCAAAGAACACTTTATCTTAAAGTGTTTCTAGTCCATAAACTGCCAAGTTTTTCGTCTGATTCCTAGGCATAAATCATTGTATATCTTAAGCCTAGATTTCGAACGAGTTCATCTAACTCTAAGTTCTTTATTGTAAGAACCCGTTCATAGTTGGAACCCTAAATTAAAACCCTCTTTACCCAGAAAGGTTAGGTCAAGGTTACGCTTGCTTGAAGCGCGAAATTCAAGTGGTTGTAAGGTTTTTTCAGTACCCGTAAACTGAAAGGTTAGGCTTGACAGTGCCCGTAAACTGTTGGAACGCAACTCAGATTAGAGTTGTGAAGTTGCTTGGTACTTGGAAACCAAGTGGTAGTGAATTACCAGTGAATCTGGTCGTGGACGTAGGAGGTGTTACTCCGAACCATGTAAAATCTCGTGTTATTTACTTTCTCGTTATTTTTAGATATTGTACTAATTACATTTGCATATTGCATCTTTATCAAATGTACATACTCAGCTGCTCCCCAAACACAGCTGTGTTTTGTCTATAAACTTGTATAACTTGACTATGTCGAAAACGTAAAGAATATTTTCAAGCTGAGTTTTTCTAAGCAATCGAGCTAAGTTTTCAAACCACCACTTTCCGCACCGCCAGCTGAGTTATTAGCCCAGCTAATCTTCTTCAGCTGGATTCATAACTGTGCTCACAAACTCTGTTTTAAACTTGAAAAAGTTTTTAAAAATCTATCTTTGGTGTATTCACCCCGCCTATACCAAAGACCCAGCTCAGGGACCATCAAGTATAAATCTCTAAGATTTTGTTCAACACTCGCAAATCAAGCATATTTAATATCAGACACTATTTTTTCTTAAGAGATCCTATTAAAAATGCTTGTGTGTCTGAAGTGCGTGCTCACAAAGAAGGAAATTGCTAACATCTTGAATTTTGTTGTCATTAACATGAAGGATCTGGAAACTATGTTAGTTTCTTGTGTCGTAACCTATGTTGGTTTCTTGACTTGTTGATGTTAGTTAATAACTCTGTGTCGATGTTAGTTATTTCAACACACAGATTCTTCAGAATGTGTGTTGAATATTAAGATTGTTTCTTCATGATGAAGTGTTTGCAAGAATGTTTGAAGTGATTATTCTAGCATGATGTGGTGTTGGCTGATGTGTTTGAAACATGAGTTTCAACTGGTTATTTGAAGATTTTTTCTGAAATTTTCTAAGATATCTTGTTGAGATTTTATTCGATTTGCTAATCTATTTTTGAATAAATCTCATGAAACTGAATACTTTATACAAGATATTTTTCAGATTTGATAAATCTGAATTTTCAATTCATAATTATCTATAAAGATGTGGATATGGTTATTTTTAATGATAGAGATCCCAAAGAGTTTGCTAAGTTTTGCACTCTCAAAACTGTAGCTATATCATGTTGGTCTTTAGAACCATATATCATATCTCCTTATATTTTAGAAAATCTCTAGCGTGAATATCGATGATGGACGACAAAGAAAGTGAGGTTTTTAAACTCTTTGAAAACTTCATCAAAAAGGCTTTGATACTTCAGAATCTGCAGCCAAACACATGTCTCAGAGTGTTGGAACTCCTCAAAATTTGTGTTAGAGAAATCCTCAAGCAGTTAAACATCTTGCTTTCATGTTGCCTGACATCAAGTGTCACTATCCACTTCCATAAAAGATGTTACTCTTGTCAAGGATTCTTCTTGATATAAATAATTTAGAAAAAGCTTCGTCTAAATTGGAGACTGGACTAACGAAGAATCCGTAAATATTACTGAAAAGAAGAAGACTGATGTTGATAACACCAGTCAAAAGTAAAACCATGTTGGTGAGTTTGTTGGCGAGTCGGCTCAAAGTCAAGACATGATACATTTTCCATTAAAGAGCATTGACGATATTGAAGAGATCATCAATGTTGACGAACCTAAAGAAGGCTGCCCAAAGAATGTTTCTAAGGCTAAAAAAGAAAAGAAAATGTGCTTGTCTCGAAGCAACATCTTTTGCTTTGCGTGCATAACATAAAGAAAAGACTCCCTTCACCGACATCTGCTTTTTCACCAACATTATCTCGTTCTGACAGAAGCTTCGATGACATATCTAACTCAGATTATGGGTTAGTTTTTTGAAGACTTTATGTTGGAAAAGTATTCAGTGTAATATTCTATCCCTTCAACATAATGTTACTTCTGATTCTCTTTTACGAGTTGTTCTTCTTTATTGTTGGTTATGTTGTAACTAACATTTTTGTTTTGACTTAACATGTGTTAAATCTGATTTTTTTTTCATGAAGTGTTTGTTTATCTTATGTTAGTAACAGATGCAACTAACATTCAGTTTGCACTGATGAGAGTGTTGATCCGATGTTGTGAACTCTACTGAACCAATAGCACATCTAACGTGATATGATTTGACTGTCCAAGAAGAAGAATGTGCCAACACTCCAATTCTGATTGACCAAGGAAATGGATTTGATCCAGTTGAATCTTTTGAAGAAGAAATTGGTACTTTGATAGTGCTTGTTCAAGACATATGACAAGTGTTAAAGACTATCTCATTGACTATGTACCAATTAATGGAGGAAAAGTGACATATGGTGGCGGAGCAAAAGACAACATAATTGGAAGCACATCAACTGACAATTGTTATCAAACTGACATGAAAATTCATGTCAGTCAGTCAAGATTGATGAAGCTGAGCTATGGCATCAACGAATGGGTCATGTCAGTATGACCAACATGCAAAAGCTGATTGCAAACCATGTTGTTGTTGGACTTCCTCGCTTAAATATTAAAAAAGAATTTGTTTGTGGACCATGTCAACAAGACAAGCAGACCAAAATGTCACATCCTATGTTGGGAACATGCAGTACCAACAGATGTCTCAAGCTGATTCATATGGACCTTATGGGTCCTGTTGAGGTTGAGAGTTTTGGAGGAAAGAGGACATGACAATGGTCTTAATAGGTGGAAAACTGATGAGTAAAAGTCCATGTTTGTTGGTTCTCTTCACACATGGAAATATGCCACTACACAAGGTTGTTTTGCACAGTGGTGCTCAACAAAAATTCAACAGTGTTGGCTGGAGAATAAACCGCGTTTCTATAAAAAGTTGGTAACACCCTTACTTTTAAAAAGTTTGTTATATTGTTGTGTTATCTAACATTACTCGTGCAGTTTTTAAGACCATTTGAAACCAACATGTTTCAATATTCAAGTCTCATCTACTCATTTCTGAAGAAATAAGAGCTTGTAGAGAGATCCAACGCTGAAATAATTGAAGAACGTGGAGCATTTTCGTGTATGCAACAATCTTGCTAACACTTGAAAGAGTCAAAGATCTCTCATACCTTTAGTGAAGACAAGCTCCTAGATGTTTAAATTGGTGCATCACATTTGGAGAAAAAGTTAAAGAAAATGAGGATAAGAAAGCTCAAGTGAAGAAGATTGAAAGTCTTGAAGTAGAACATGTTTCCAACAAGTAGGACATGTTTCCAACAGCTCAATATGGCAATGTGATTAACACGTGATTTTTGATATGCAATGAGGTATATCTTATTTTGATTATGATGAAGTTATGTTTATGAATATTACATATCTAACTTTAGTCATTTTTTAATGTTTCATATGTGTTTATGATATATACATATCTGGACCATTTTTTGGTGTATTTTCACATTATGTGTTTACCTTATTCTTGTGTTGGTAAAACTATTTTGTTCCAACACAGATTAACAGGTTGATTATTGACTCGAATACAAGCAACTAAAAGGTCTTGACCTTTGAATGATCTTCAGTATTATAAGTAGAAGTTTCTCTACAATAGTATTCGGGTACAATTGGTTGATTTAGAGGGAGTTGTCTATATGTTTAGAACTTCTTTGTGTCTGTGTTAGAAGAAGTGTTTCCAACAGTTTCTTCTTAAAAAGTATTCTAAATTTTTGGATAGAAATTTATGTGTTTACACATCTATTTTTATTCTTGTTAATTTATTTGTGATGGACACAAATTATTTTTTCTATCTTGGGCGACGTTTAAATATGTTGGACATATTTTATTTTTGAAGGACGTTGAGTTGTATTTATTCACACCTTAAACTTCTTTGTTATGTTAGTTTTGGCATGTTACTTCTATCATACCTTGTTCTTTATCCATGATATTTAGTTATCGTTACTAACTCCAGTACAAGTCGTTGATGAAGTAACAGAATTCTCCCGCAGTGGTCCATAACACGAGGAACAACATGCTCAAGAACAAGGTTGAGCTCATGATGTAGATTCTGCCACATGACTTGTAACAATTGATCAAGATGAAGTGCAAAGTTCAATGTTAGCTTTTCAAAGCTAAAAGAAGAGACAAAGAACCTCGTAACTTTTGTGGACAGGCACACCAAAACATTTTTAAAAGCTTGCAGCTGAAGCTAACTTCAACCAGCTCATTCCTTCAACAAAAAAGGGGAGTAACGGTGTCAGTGTTTGTGTTCTATTATTGTTGCTGGTTGCTATCATGTTGGTGTTACCGGTGTCAGTGTTGTGTTCTGTTGTTGTTGATGGTTGCTATCATGTTGGTGTTACTGGATGTTGTCGATATCAGCAGGAGTTTATCTATTTCAAGTGTTGAACATTTTATTTTTTTAAATGTGTTGAACACAGTTTATTTTTGCTGAATGAATGATATGAATATGCTTTGAGCATATTTTGATTTCAATTTTTGGTGTGTATGATCACATCTTAGTTTGGTATGAGATGGAGTTCGAGCACGAAGAACTTTCGCCATATTTTATCTTCAATCACGTCTTTATGTTGCTGCTGCGAAGTAATATCGATCTTAACACTTCTACTCATGCAATAGGCTAAGGGTTGTATTGGAGAGTCAGTCGATATTGGGTTCGAGGAAGCATCGAAGCAGTATGTTTTTTATATGAATGTTTCTAACATTCTTATCTTGTGTTAGAATGAAATTTTGTTAACATAACTCTTTTAAGTTTCAGGGGGAGTTTTTGTCTCTCAGCCTCTTTTGAGTTTATGTTTCTTGTCTGTTAGGATACATGTTGCTAACATTTCTCTCATAAGTTGCAGGAGGAGTTTCGCACTTCTCAAGTTTCTTTGGAACTTATGTTCCTAACACTGTATCTATGCCTTTCAAGGAGAGTTATGTTACTTCTTCTTATTTCGTTGTTGAGAGTTGTCTAACATCTCTCATGGTAACTTGTACATATGTAAATATGTAAATATCATGTACATATGTAAATATGTAAATACCCTGTAAATATGTAAATATGTATATATATATATATATATATTCGTTTCAGGGGGAGTTTTTTTATTTCTCTCTGAAACACATTCTTTTATTCTTTATTATTTTATTTGTACATAATTTGTATGTTGGGGAGGGTTTCCGTTTGCCCTCCATTATTCTTTTAATTCTTTATTCTTTCTTTGAAGAGCTTCCTTTCACTCTTTAAAGGTTTTTCCGTTTTCAAATAAAGTGAAGAGTTTCCTTTCGCTCTTCACTCGTTAAGGTTCTTTCAAATAAAGTGAAGAGTTTCCTTTCGCTCTTCACACTTTAAATTACTTTCAAATAATGTGAGAGTTTCCTTTTGTTCTCACTTCTGTTTTTATGCATTTCGTTTTATGTTTACTTTATTTATTTTGCAAGAAAAGTTTTTGTGCAAGAAAAGATACATATACAATTAAGGGGGAGATTTTTAGGTTTAAGATGTCTCGTGTTACTTTGACTGTTGGTAACATTTGTTACCAACATGCGTGGAGCCAGATTAAACCTTATATTATTTAATTAATTGTATAATATATGTTTTTTCTTGTTGTATTCTTGTGCACGTTTTTATGTGAAGATTAAGAGCAGTAAATGGATGGTTATGATCACAAATGAAGTGAGATTTTCGAGTGGAGACCAAGGGAGTTATTAAACTAAACATGAGGAGTCATGGGAAATAACTACCTTGTAACCGCCACTATCCACCTTCTATTCAACCAATTGAAATTAGTGGATCACGGCAGTTATGGACGTCCATGTGGTGATAGGGTGTAGATTAAACTGCTCATCAGATAGAGGACTATAAATACCGCAAGAGATCCATTTCACGGGCGCTTGTTTCGACTTAGAAAAACTCTCTGTAAATTTCAGTGCACTGCTGTTCGCCATTCTGCCTACTGAGTGTTAGCAACATCACAAACCAACACGAGTTCTGCAGCAGATTGTGAAATCTGCAAAGCCTTAGAGGATTGGGTTGTGAAGTAGCGAATCACGAAAGTAGGTAGTCTTATCTGGATTAATCTTGTATTAGTTTAGTCTCGTTCAGATGTTCGGATTCTTAGGCAGATCTAATGGTTGTAAAGAGATGTTCATCTTACTTAGTAGATTAGTCTAGAATTAGATTTAATCTTCTAAGGCATTCAATCCTTGAGCAGACCGTGCTGCAAAAGGTTGAATGTTATTTCATTTTCTGTATTGTAATCTTTGATTTCAATATAGTATTTAGCCGTAAGGCACCGGCAGGTTTAATCACCTGCCAAAAAGTATTTCATTGTGTTCTTTACTTATTCCGCTGCATGTTAGATCGAATGTTTTTAACACACGGTCTAACGTTACTCTTTTGATACACAATGTGAGTTTTTGTTGTAATTCGGGCACCGAATTCTTTCACTTATGATACATTTTCTTTAATGTGACCATCTAGTTAGATTGAAATGTTTTATTTTTAAATACTTTGATTTTTTATTTTTAAGATTATGTTCCGTTCACAATAAATTAAAATTACATTGTATCTTCAATTTAGTGCTAATTAAGATTAAATTCTGTAACCTAGGCTTTCATAATACTAGCTCGATAGTGAGCGCGACGTGTCATGAACTTAAATATTATATAAATTTTATCAAAATTTTAAAGAATTTGGGATACTAAAGGAATCTTATCTTATATCATGATAAAAATATATATATTTATATTAAATTACTAAAGTATTCTTAGAAATTAAATTAAATAAAAATATTTTAAGTATATTAAAATTGATAAGATCACATATTTTTATAGTTTTATATGTATAAAACCATTAAGAAGAATCTAAAGGATAAGAAAATAAATTAACTAAAAGAAAAATAAAAAGGACTCAACAGCTGTAATTAAAAGAAGTACGGCCGCACAATTTCCTCGCGAGACGATGCCGTTTGAAGCACCGTGTCACAACCCGACTCAGAATAAAGATGACCGAGTCGGTAGATCTCATGACATACAAAATTTATGATAACCAAGGAATAGATGACTACCCAGTTATCAAACAAAAACCAAACATTTGACAAAACATCTTTATCAAGCGGACAAGACCGGAATTTGAACAAAAATTCCAACGAGCATGCTTATCCAAAATCAATAACAATGTCATGCTCGACAACTTCCAATCAAAACTTGAATATTAACAAGGAATCATGTTCAACCAGACATAACCATACGACCAATAATACCAAGATATCGGTATCAAGAAAGCACGATAAAAGGGTCGTATGAATTAGAAGATCTTAACAAAGAGTCAACAACTGATTTCAAGTTAAGGCAAGTTAGCAATCAAAACCTTAGCGACCAACATCAAAGACTTTGGAATTTACAAACTTCAAAGTCGAGAACATACTTCATAATTCAACACGTATTTCAAAGTGTTGCAACGGAAGCATAGAGAATTATATGTATGAGGACATATAACTCAACTCTAGTTTAAACAACTTTCAAGAAAAACTTAACCAACAAAAGTCCGTCCAAGCACACTCTCCATCCGAGCTAACCTGCACATTTAAAAATAACACACGGGCTGAGTACGAAGTACTCAGTGGGCACATGCCAAAATATTTGAAATCTTGCTTCTTAGAGTTAGAGATTAAACTTGCCATAAAACATAAGCACAAGTAATGTTTCTCAAAAACAAACTTGTGCATGCTCAAACATTTTCTTTTCTGTAAATCATGTTTGTCTGGCCAGACATATACTTTAAGATGTATATACCAGATCTACAATCACATACTGATAGTGTTGAGAATGAGGCCTCCTTCTCAAACACTTGTAATCGACCTTTTCGAAGGCACTTGATTACAGATAAGTGTACACAAATCCTACCTTGCGTAGGACCGAATTCGTCTTCCTTCAGTAGATGGTATCATACATAAACTTTAAACATTTGGCAAGTTAATCAACTTAAAAACATCACATATATATATAATCATATATATATATATATTATTTGTCATTTCTTTGGTTAGAAAAGCCCACCTGGTAAGTTTAAGCTTTAACTTTAACTTCTTAACTTTAATACTCGATAAACTTTTGCTTCACGCTTCCAGTTCCACTCGCTGCTTAAATTGAAATGGAATAACGAACTTCAAAACGAGAATAATTTCTATCGAATAAACGACTTCAATATTCTTAACTTAATTCGCTTCGGAATTCTATGTCGAAACTCGACGAAACTCGAGAATTTCTAACTTAACTTCTTAAACGCTCTTAAACTAACTTAATTCATCATTAAGCATCAAACATCAATCAATTCACACTTAACGTAACATTCATCTCATACTATTCACATAAATTGACTTAGTCGATATTAACCCGCCTAACGGATTCAGAAAATTCTCAAATTAAATCTATACACATAGTTCAACATATTGAACATAATTACACATTCAATTCACACATTCAACTCGATTAAACATATAAACTCTCGACTCGGGAAAATCAATCAAAAATAGAAAAATCTAATATTTGGAATTAAAATTCTAGAAAATCAGACAATATTTTATTTTTAATAAGAATTTCATAAATGCAATTAATTTCTTAATTGAACATCAAATAATTTATTTATTTATTTTAATTTTTGGTATTTTCATTTTTAGGATTCATAGAATTATTTTCTCTCATTTTTAATTTTTAACTTACTTATTTACACATCTTAAGCATAATTCTCCATTAAATTTCATTCATTTAAGCATTGAACTTTTAAATCCTAATTTAAGAACCCTAATTTCCATATTCTAGGGTTTTCAAGTTTAATCATGCTTATATTGGATTAACTTTTGATTAAATATACATAATTAACATCATATAACATCAAATCAACCATCAATTACATCATATATCATCAACATTTCAAACCCTAATTTTAAACTTCATAATTTCGACTTTTTCAATAAAATAAAAAGGATTGTGAATTCATGCTCACTTCCAACATGAAACATACTTAAAATAATTAATTAAGCTCATTTATAACATCAAAACAAGCATATAATTCATGGATCAAAATTTGGCCATTTCTTGAAATTTTCGAAAATTTCTTAACTAATGGTTAGGGTTTCTCATGCTTAATTTAATCACATAAATGATCATATAAACATGAAATAAATATCATACTAAGAAATCAAGATCATCCAATCACTTCTTCATTTTCTTCGAAAAATTTCGATATATATATATATATATATATATATATATACATAAGGAAGAAGAAATTTCAACCATGGAAATTGAACTAAGAACTTGAAAGAGAAGAGATCTATCCTTACTTAATGGATTGGAGATGATTTGAGGACTCAAATCTTTGATCTTGGAGCTTAGCTTGAGCTCATCAATGGAAGAACTTAATATGTGTATATATGTGTGTGTGTGCGTGAGTTTTGGGGAGGGAAAGGAGAGGGATGGGGGCTATTTATAGGAGAGAGAAACTTAGGGGTTAAGTTTTAGTTAGTTAATTAATTAATTACTTAGTTAATTCAATTAATTAACTACTAACAACTCCTCAATTAAACTTCAAATTTCTCAACATAGGAAATTAATTTAGGGTTTCATGAACCCTAGATAAAAATCTCACAGAAAGAATCGGAGATTCGAAACATTTTCAAGTCGACCGAAACTAAAATTTTAAGTGTAATCACACAATAAATCACTTTAATAAATTAAATTCATCTTTCAGTCAATTTATGACCACACATTTATCACTTACTGATAAATGTAAAAACTTCTTCGTTTCGGATTAACCGAGACGATAAAAATAAATTAAAACTCATTTTTACGGCAAAATATATCTGCCGGATAAAATTTTCGGGAACAAAAATTTTTCTTTCGCTGAAATTTTATCTTTCTTATTAAATTAATTAATTTTAATACGCAAGAAAGATGGGATATTACATTTTCTCCCCCTAAAAATAAATTTCGTCCCAAAATTTACTTACATCTTGGAATAACTCGAGATACTTTTCTTTCATCTTACATTCTAACTCTCAATGGCTTCTTCTAAACCATTATGATTCTACTTGATCTTTACTAACACAATTAACTTATTTCTAAGCTGCTGGACCTTTCGATCCAAAATCGCTTTTGGCTTCTCTTCATAACTAAGATCTGGATTAAAGATCACTTCTTCTTGATGGATAACGTATTTAGGGTCAAACATATTGACAAACATGGTTATTCTATACTTTTAGGGTGCATTTGATGCCATTTATTTCAAGAGAACTATGCTTTGTTTGAGTTTTATAGCACAAGTGTTATTTTTTGTGAAGTTATTACACTTGTTTGCATGTTTCGTTCAAATTGCAGAAAAATAAAAACCAAGTTGGAATGAAAGGATCATGTGATATTGAAGATGAGTTCGATACGAGTCCGTAGGAAAAAACGGGAGGCAAATCGGAGTCCGGACGAGAGAGAACGAGTCAAAATAAAAATGTCGCGCAGCCATAAGCTTCATGCGCGCGGGTGCGCGCCCAACCTGCTACAGAGAGCTGTTTTCATGAAGACCGCGCGCGGCCTAGCCTCCCCACACGCACGGGCGCGCGCGCAACACCCATGTCCGGGTTTGACTTTTGTCCACCTAATTTTCCTATAATTTTGAACCTATTTTGACCTACCTAATTCTCTTTACTACCCAACACTATAAATACCCCTCCAAAACTCAAGCCCTAGCATCTATTTATCGTCCTCCCACCACCCACACACACTACACTTATTTTCACACACTACACCTTCCACCATTGAAGCTTGAAGTGTTGGAGCTTGAAGAGGGGGAATCAAAGCTACATCATTGGAGATCCAAAGTTTCTAGGATTTGTCTCTTCATTTCTTACTTCTTTGAATCTTTGAGAATGTTTGTTTTTTATTTGGGATTTTTGTTAGACGTGAAGATGCTTGGCTAAATTTCCATATTCTAGGGATTAAACTAGTGGGTTTGTAATGGGTGGATTTTGATTTGACTAATTTATGGATGAGTTTCTCTCTATTTCATTGTGTGCTTGATTTGAATTTGTGCTTGATTGATTGACCATCTTTTGGGCATTTGTAATTGGTGTTAAATCAAGCATCGAGAGATGAGATTTAATGCTAGAATAGGCACTCAATGCACGTCTTTTCAACAAACCGAGAGGTTGAGATTAGGAGTGAGGGCTTTTTGATCCTAGGAGCCTTTAGGAGTTGTAGGCTAACTTAGTGATCGGAGACTGCATAATTGGCTTATAATCCACGACTTTAGTCGTCCGAGAGGAGGCTAAAGTGAAATCGAGATCGCCCTAAATACGTTGAACTTATTCTTAAATTTGCTAAGTTAATTGATGCCTAATTACAAATCCACCTAAGTTTGATCCCTAGGATAGCTTCCTTCTCGAGTTCTTCTCCCGTTTTAATTGTTAACTTTTAGTATTTCTTTAATTGAATTTAAATTGTTGTTCGTTTAATTTAGTAATTGATGGTCCCTGAGCTAGGTATTTGGTGTAGAGGGGGGGTGAATACACCAAATAGATTTCTAAAAACTTTTTCAAGTTAAATCACAGAGTTGGTGAGTTATTGATCCAGCTGGGGAGGGTCAGCTGGGTAAATAACTCAGCTGGCGGTGCGGAATGTGGTGGTTTGAAAACTTAGCTTGTTTACTTAGAAAAACTCAGTTTGAAAAGATTAACTTTATGTTTTCAGCTTAGTCAAGTTGTGCAACTTTCAGAGAGACACAGCTGTCTTTGGAGAGCAGCTGCGTATGCAGTTTTGATCAAATATGCAATGATATGAAAGAGTTAGTACAAAACTGAATTTAAGAGGAAAGAAAAGAGCACGTGAGTTTTTACGTGGTTCTGAGTAACACCTCCTACGTCCATGACCAGGTTCACTGGTAATCCACTACCACTTGGTTTCCAAGTACCAAGCAACTTTACAATTCTAACCCGAGCTGTGTTCCAACAGTTTGCGGGCACTGTCAAGCCTAACCTTTCAGTTTAGGGGTACTGAAAAAACCTTACACACTTGAATTTCCCGCTTCGAGCAAGCGTAACCTTGACCTAACCTTTCTGGGTAAAGAGGGGTTTGGTTTGGGGTTCCAACTGTGAACGAGTTCTTACAATGAAGAACTTTTGAGTATGATGAACTCGTTCGAAATCTAGGCTTAAGATATACAAAGATTTTGGCCTAGGGATCAGACGAAAAACTATGCAGTTTCTGAACTAGAAACACTTTAAGATAAAGTGTTCTTTGAACTATGTAGAACTGCTTGGGAGCTTTTGAAAGATTGATGATTTCAGAGAATGAAAGCTTGTAGAGAGTTTTTCGTATTTGATCCTGAGGTTGAAGACGGGTATATATAGGTAGAGATTCAAGACTAGCCGTTGGAGGAGCCGTTTGAATCTTACCTACTCTTCTTAAATTCGAGATCTGCCGTTGGGCGAATCTGCACCTGTCTTCATTTGTGTCACATCCTAGGGCCTGAAGTCTAGTATGCTGATTCGGCAATCCCTCATTGGTTGAAGCATGTTGACTTCCTCTGATGCCGAGATCTTCTGCCTTTGGAGCTGGCTTTTGAATTCAGAGCTGGACTGACTTGAAGTGATGTCTTCAGAGTTAGTTCCCTTTGTTCTGTACAGCTGGACCGGCTGTGTTTTGAACTCAGCTCGAATTCTCTTCAGCTTGATCATGCTCTGCTGGAGGACTCAGCTGAAGGTTGGCTCCTGTTATCTTCTGCTAGCTGACTCCTGCTGTAGATACAGTTGGAACTTCTGCTGTCTTCCGCTAGCTGACTCCTGCTGTAGACACAGCTGGGTCGACTGCTGTCTTCCGCTTCCTTAACCTGTAAACCTAGAAAATCTAAAGCTCAAACAGGCGAGCTGGAAAACACTATTTAGGTTGACGCGATCATCTATTCGGTTGGAGAATCAGTTGGGTTTTGGTATCAAATCAAAACCTTATAATTTTCCAAACAATTTCCCCCTTTTTGATGATGCCAAAACCTAACTGAGACAACTTATGACGCAGAAAAACTTGTGTTTTATTAATGTAAGAAAATACATTATAACACAGGAAAAAGAAAGAGAAAAAAAATCTTCAATTCTTCAGTCTTCAATCCCAGTTGGCTGGGTCTTCTCTTCTGCATCCGTTGCTTCTTTCTTTTGACTCGTCTCTTCTTCAGCTGATTCTGATTCAGCTGGTTCCTCTAGCTCAACAGTTTGCCTCTTCTTTGACTTGTCTCTTCTCCCTTACTTCTCCCTTTTTGGCATGATCAAACAGGGTGGGAGAGATACACCATCGGTTGTTACGATGTTTTAGTTTGGCGAAACTGTGGTTTTCAGCTCTGAGCAGCGAGGTCTGGAGTCTAGGTGGCTCAGCTGTTGTATTAGCTGGCTCTTCTTCAGTAGCATTAGCCTCAGCTGTGATTGCAGACACAGCGTCCTTGGCCTGATTCAGCTGGGGCGGTCCAGCTGAGTGCTTGGAGGGATGAGTTGGCACTGGAGATAGCATCTTCTGAGTCGGGCACAACTTCATTCCTTGCAATTTTGCTTCTTCAGACTTGTTAGATTGAATGAGAAAGTCTGATTTAGCACTTGAGGAACTTGAGTATTTCCCTTCTACTTCGAAATGGTGGGTATAGGGTTCAGCTCATATCATTATCATCCAGCTGCAGGTGATCATTGGCTGGGTGATGTCTTTCATTTGATCTTGGTGCAGGGGCTTGAGCATCTTTCATTGGAAGATCTCGAAGCTGGTGTCCCTGTTGAGCTGAAGGAAACTGAGGAGAAGGCGGTTGAAGTATTCCATCTGTCTTGGGGTTTAAGCTTGGTTGATCAGCTGGAATACGTCGTTGTGGCGTTGATGATGACGATGTTCACGCAGGCGCATGAACTTCTTCTCCACCGTAAGAAACCACCGCTTGTGGGCCTTCTGCTCCTTAGAGAGTCGTTACGAATTCTCTCATAATGTCAGCTGGCTTCTCGGCTGACTGACTGAGCACCTTTGACTTGAGTCTTCTGTTTGAAGACGGTGCTTCAGCATGTTTTGTCTCCTCAAGTTGTCTCCGATTCCCAGCTGGGACGAAAATAGATGCATGCTGCTTTGTCTCCTGCATCTTTTTCTGTGCCTCCTGTGGTGGAGCAAGAGCTTTGACACGACTACTCTTGAAGACTCCGGCTTTATCAACATCTGGTCCAGGTCTGTTGACATTGATTTTTGCATCACAGGGAGTTGTATGTCCCGTTCTCTCTTTAATGTTGAGAGAAACAGTGGGGCGGATGAGGTCTTTTTCCTTTGACATTCCCAGGAAGATTTCTACACCTCCCTGATGAACGACGTTCTTGAGCTTTACAGTCTCCCACTGTGTTGGATCGGATCTGTCGATGGGCTTCATCTTCTCCTGGAACTCCGTCTTCTTGAGGTTCATGAGAGTTAAACAACTCTTATCTTGAAGCTTTGACAGATTCTTCAAGTTTGATTGGCTTCGGGAGATATCTTTCTGAATTCCATGTTCTTCTTCTGCAACTTTTGTTAGTAGAAACAAATAATACCAATTGATGGAAATAATAAAAAATGCCAAAAACTTTTTAGGGTTGATGCAATGCTTTACGTATATCTTCTAGCATATTTATATAGCTTTCTTGATGAATGGACGATCAAGATTTGTCGATTGATAAGAAGATCTACGGCTGGGAGCCATTCTCGCGTCATGTCAGTTTCTTGATTAGAAGATACGAGTTAATGCGCGTGAGAGGACGGTTGATGCGTTATGACTTTTGCCTCGAAACTCCCATGATTCAATTCTTTGCAGACTTTTAATTAAATTTGATTAGATATGACATGATATGATTTGACTGAAAACAGATTGAGTAGTTGTAGTTAATGTTGTTGCAAACCTCTCAGCTGATCATTGTAGTCAGCTGATACTTCGGTTGAGTGGGTGTGCTGGGTGATCGTGGTTCCAGCTGGTTCCCCCTCAGCTGAATAATCCTTCAATTTCAGCATGTGGTTTAGCTGGATTCTTTCTCAGCTGATACCAGTGACGTTGATTCTGAATTCCAGCTGTTTGCTTCCATTCAGCTGGGTTTGCTTCCATTCAGCTAGGTCTGCTTCCATTCAGCTGGGTCTGCTTCCATTCAGCTGGGTGAAGCATCGTCTGGGTTGAGTAGTCCAAGTAATCCGCACAGCATTTTGAATCTTACTTCGATCAGCGGCTTTGTGAGTATATCAGCCCGCTGTATGTCTGTGTGAATTTTCTCAACAATCACATCCCTCGTTTCCACGTGATCTCTGATGAAATGATGGCGTACGTCTACATGCTTGCATCTTGTGTGAAGTACTAAATTCTCTGAAATAGCAATCGCACTTGAGCTATCACAGAAAATTGGAACCTGTCCAGTTTTCACTTCATAGTCATCCAGCTGATGTTTCAGCCAGAGAATTTGTGAGCAACAACTTCCAGCGGCCATATATTCTGCTTCTGTTGTGGAAGTTGCGACGCACGTTTGCTTCTTTGAAAACCATGAAATCAACTTACTTCCTAAGAACTGACAAGTTCCTGAAGTTGATTTTCTGTCCAACCGATCTCCAGCGAAGTCTGAGTCTGAATATCCAGTCAGCTGTAGATTGTCTTCAGCTGGGTACCACAGCCCAACATTCTGAGTTCCTTTGAGATATTTGAGAATGTTCTTGGCTGCTTGCATGTGTGCTTCCTTTGGATCAACTTGAAATCTGGCACACACTCCGACTGCGAAAGAGATGTCTGGACGACTTGCTGTTAGATACAGTAGGGATCCTATTATCCCTCTGTATTTGCTGGAATCAACTGACTTCCCTTCAGTTCCTGGTTCAATCTTCCAGTTGGTGTTCATTGGAATCTTTACAGTTCTGCTGGATTGAACTCCATACTTGGCGATCAAGTCTTTCACGTATTTGGATTGATTTATGAAAATCCCTTCTGATGATTGCTTGACTTGAAGTCCTAGGAAGAAACTTATTTCTCCCATCATGGACATTTGGAACTTCTCTGACATCATCTCTCCAAATCTTTGGCATAAGAAGTTTGATCTTGATCCAAAGATGATGTCGTCTACATAGATTTGAACAACCAGGATGTCTTCTCCTGACTTGATGGTGAATAGAGTTCTGTCTACTGAGCCCTTCTTGAATCCTTTGGATACAAGGAAATTTGACAGAGTGTCATACCAAGCTCGAGGTGCTTGTTTCAATCCATAAAGCGCCTTCTTTAGCTTGTAGACTTTATTTCCTTCTACTTCAAATCCTGGAGGTTGTTCAACGTAGACATCTTCTTTGATTTCTCCATTTAAGAATGCACACTTCACATCCATTTGATAGACCTTGAATTTGTGATGTGCTGCATAGGCGAGAAAGAGTCTGATTGCTTCCAATCGCGCTACTAGAGCAAATGATTCTTCGAAGTCAATTCCTTCCTGCTGAGTGTAGCCCTTGGAAACCAGTCGAGCTTTGTTTCTGATGACGACTCCTAGGGTATCCAATTTGTTCTTGAATATCCATTTTAGTCCTATGACTTTGACTTCTTGAGGTCTGTCGACCAATTCCCAGACACAATTTCTGAGGAATTCGTTCAGCTCTTCTTGCATGGCGTTTAGTCCAAGGCACGCTCTTCAAAGCTTCGAGAATTGATTGAGCCTCTGGCACTTGAGCTACGTAACACGCCATTAGAGCTGTATCTTCATCATAGACCGTCAGTTCTAGTTCTACTGAAAGTTGAGCTGTGTCAGCTGCTTCTTGATGATCCGAAGAAGCTTGAGCAGCTAATATTCTGGTTTTGACTTGGTCTGATGGTTCTCCAATGATTGCTGATGATGGATGATCTTCAATCCATCTTCTCCTTTTACGAATTTCTTCTTCCAATTGATTGATGCTTGAAGTGGCTAAATTTCATCTGTCTTGGAGTTGCTCAGGAGTTAAGTCTTGAGAGATTGGTTCTCTTTGATTTAGATTTTGAGGAGACTTCTGTAGAGGCTCAGCTGGAGATGGAGCTTGGGATTCAGCTGGATTTCCAGCTGATGACGTTCCCCCTTGATTTGGCGTTGAAGGTTCTTCTCGATTTCCAGTTGGTGGAGCTTCCCGGTTGATTTGAAGTTCCTCCTCTGGCTCATCGTCCCAAATTAATGGTTCGGCCAGATTCCTGATTCGATTTTCTTGAGCTCTTGTCTGAATCAGTCTTGAAGATTCTCCTTCGTTTCTTCGTTTGATAGAATCTCTATATTCGAAGGAGGATTCGTCAAAGGTAACATATGGAGTTACTTCGACTGTTTGAGTTCTTCTGTTGAAGACTCTCTATGCTTTACTCACAGCAGAGTAACCAAGGAATACTCCTCGGTCTGTCTTCTCGTCGAACGTCTTGAGCTGTGTCTTTCCATTATTTAGGATATGATATTTGGATCCGAATACCTTGAGATATCCAATGTATGGTATTCTGATGTTCCATAGCTCATATGGTGTCTTTCCTTGCCTTGATATGAGTAGGGAGCGATTCTGAGTGAAGCATGCTGTGTTGATTGCTTCGGCCCAGAACTTCTTTGGAATGGCAGAGCTGGCTAGCATTGAGGTAGCTGCTTCTTTGAGTGTTTTGTTTCTTCTCTCTGCTACACCATTCTGTTGAGGTGTGCGTGCTGCAGATATTTGATGATGAACTCCGTTCTTCTCACAGTAATCATAAATAGTTTCATTGAGAAACTCTGTTCCTCGATCTGATCTTATTGACAATATCTTGCACTCCTTCTGTGTTGATAATCTTTCCAGCAGGATAGGCAGCTTAGTCCTGGTTTCGCTCTTCTGGTACAAGAATGATACCCATGTGAATCTTGAAAAATCATCCACTACGACCAGAGTATATTTTCTGCCATTGAAGCTTGCTGGAGTAACTGGACCAAAAAGATCCGTGTGAAGGAGTTGAAGTACTCGATCAGTTGACTGAACTGGCTTGAGATAGAATGAAATTCTTGTCTGCTTTCCTTGTTGACACGCGCTGCACATATGACTTTTGTCATATATTTGATCTGGAATTCCATTAGCGAGCTGGTTCCTAGCCAGTTTGTTGATTGTCTTGAAGTTGAGATGATTCAGCCGTCTGTGCCACAGCCAGCTGACTTCATTGCTGCTTTTCGATACAAGACAAGTCTCCGGAGGGCTGTTGTTCCAGTCAGCAAAATACATATTTCCTTCTCTTTTCCCTCTTAGGAGTATCTGCTTGGTTTCCCTGTTCTCCACTGTGCATCCCTGTGCATCAAACTTGACAGAAAAACCATTGTCGCAGAATTGGCTAATGGAAAGCAAGTTGTGTTGCAATCCTTGTACATAAGAAACATTTGGGATTATGACATTCTTAGTTTTAAATGTACCATAACCTTTGGTTAAGCCTTTGGAGTTGTCACCAAATGTTACTTGTGGGCCTGGACGCTTGATATACTCCTGGAGTAGATGCCTTAGGTGCGTCATGTGCTTGGAGCATCCACTGTCCAAGTACCATAGTGTTCTTATCGACTCCTCAGTGATGCGTCGATTCCTTGCAACCTATACAAAAGATCAAAATTTAGGTACCCAGTTTTAATTGGGTCCTTGTGGGTTAGACAGAGATCCTTTGATGACCCAGATCTGCTTGATGACTCGAATTGGGTCATTTGATCTGATAATTCTCCCAGCTGAGTCGATGTACACATTCTTTGTATTCTTCGGTTGTTGTTGGCGGGGTCTTGATCTCAGTGTCTTCTTGTCTTGATGTCTTGATTTCTTTCGGTTTTCAGCTGTGTACCTAGCTGAGACGTTCCTTTGTCTCTGCTGTCTTGTGTGATGCTGTGGCTGGAAATGATTATCCAGCTGGTACTCATATGAGTGATATCCAGCTGGGTATCTCTGATATCTTGGTTGATATCGTTCAACGTGTTGTTGCTGTTGCTGATACCTGTAAAATCCAGCCTGCTGTCTTTGTTGAGGTTGAGCACGTTGCTGTCTGAGTTGGGCTTGAGGTTGTCGCACAGCTGGCCTTCTTGATGCCTGCTGTGTTCTTGACGGAGCTTGAGGATGTTTCACAGCTGGTCTTCCTGACGCCTGCTGTGTCCTCAATTGTTGATACTGAGTTGCTGGAATTGGATGTTCTTTTGCTCGTACAAACATTACCTTAGTTCCACTTATGGAGGCAATGTTTGAGGCATCCTTTGATTCATTGTATCCCAGTCCCGCTTTGAGTGCTGCTGGACGTTGAGCACTAATGATCTCGTCCATTGTTGACGTGGCTTTGATGAGAGCTACTATATTCTTAGATAGTACCTCTTCGGTGCTTTTCAGCTTAATGATCTCAGCTGACTTCTTTTCCGATTGAGCTGTGACCTTTTTCACATCTTCCATCAGCTGTTTCTTCTCATAGTAGAATTCCTTCATCAGCTGATCTTGTTTCACTATTTTGTCTTTTAGTGAAACAACTTCCTGTTGGAGCTGTGTTGTATCAGCTGCGTCTGATACCTTTGTCTTTTCCAGTTCCGCTTTCAGCTCGGCATTCTCACACATAATGACGTCAAGGATCTCTTGAAGCTCCTTGGAATCGTTCATTACTTTCTCTACTAGACTCCAATCAGGTAGCCCTGATTCTGAAACCTGTGTAGAGTGTTCGTGTGATGGTGAGAGGTTAGATAGATTTTGAGTTCGAGACATTACCTCATCTTCATCGATGCCGTCTGTTTGTCCCATGAAGCATGTATCCCAATCAGGTTCATCATGGGCCATCAGGGCTTCTTCTTCCGAGTCTGAAAATGGCATGTTGTCATCCATTTTGTTACACTCTGATTCCTCATCGGCGATGTAAGCTCTCCTTCTGTCAGCTGCCTTAGCTTTCAGTTGGTCTTTGTCTTTCTTGGACAACTTTGGACAATCTAGCCGGTAGTGTCCTGGTTCCTTGCAGTTGAAGCAACCTTCTTCTGATCGTTTGTCAGCTGACTTCTCATCAGCTGCTGCGTACTTGTCTCTGTAAGTTCTTGCGAACTTCTTGTATTTGCCCTTGCTGGTGTTGAGTCTGTTGTAGCTTTTGACCAGCATGGCTATTTCTTCAAGTAGCTCTTCCTTGCTCATGTCCTTCTTATCCTTCTTCGATGACTCAGCTGACTGTATGTATGCGGATTTTTCAGAGTTGGCTCTGAACGCAATCTCCTTTGTTGCAGGTGTTAGCTCTCCATCGTTCTGATTGCTTGAAGATTTTTTCATTGTAATCTTCAAGTTGTATTCGTTGGCTTTGAGCAGGGAGTATAATCTTTCAGTTGAAAGATCACCTAAGTCACTTCGACTTTGGTGTACCACCTTATAGGTGTTCCATTCAGCTGTGAGCGCTGAAAGAACTTTTAGATTCTTTTCTCGCTGGGTATATTTCCCAGTTCTGATGGTTTCTATTTCCACCACTATATTGAAGAATCTGAGTTCCATCCCTTCGATGGACTCGTTGACCAGCTGCTTGAAGTTATCAAACTTCTTGTATGCAATCGTGAATTTATTCTCCTTTATCTCCTCCTACCCTTCGCATAGCTTTGCTAGGGTTTCCCACATCTCCTTTGCTGTTTAGCAGTTGATGATTTTGCTGAGGTAGGCATTGGAGACCGTTGAGGATATGGTGTTCCTCGTGAAGTTGTCTAGTCCAGCCTGTTTCCTTTCTTCTGAGGTGTGCTCACTCTTGGGCTTGGGAATGGGCTGATATCTTGGTTGTTCGCCATCTTGAGTTGGAACAAGCTCGTTCCCTTGTTTGTAGATGATGATGGGTCCGTCTGTGATGACGTCCCACATCATATCGTGATGCGCACAGAGAAAGTTCTTCAGCCTGAACTTCCATATTGCATAATCATCTACCGAGAAGGTGAGAAGATTCCTGTTAAGATAAGAATCCATGGAAAATATGCAGTATGTAATATTATGAGGTTTTCACAAAGAGGATCTGTTCAAATGACCACTGACAGATTGTCAAGAGAGATCTCTTGATACAGAAATGGTGGTCTGTTGAACCACTGCTCTGATACCAATTGATGGTCCCTGAGCTAGGTATTTGGTGTAGAGGGGGGGTGAATACACCAAATAGATTTCTAAAAACTTTTTCAAGTTAAATCACAGAGTTGGTGAGCTCAGTTATTGATCCAACTGGGTAAATAACTCAGCTGGCGGTGCGGAATGTGGTGGTTTGAAAACTTAGCTCGGTTACTTAGAAAAACTAAGTTTGAAAAGATTAACTTTATGCTTTCAGCTTAGACAAGTTGTGCAACTTTCAGAGAGACACAGCTGTCTTTGGAGAGCAGTTGCGTATGCAGTTTTGATCAAATATGCAATGATATGAAAGAGTTAGTACAAAACTGAATTTAAGAGGAAAGAAAAGAGCACGCGAGTTTTTACGTGGTTCGGAGTAACACCTCCTACGTCCATGACCAGGTTCGCTGGTAATCCACTACAACTTGGTTTACAAGTACCAAGCAACTTCACAACTCTAACCCGAGCTGTGTTCCAACAGTTTGCGGGCACTTTCAAGCCTAACCTTTCAGTTTATTGGTACTGAAAAAACCTTACACACTTGAATTTCCCGCTTCAAGCAAGCGTAACCTTGACCTAACATTTCTGGGTAAAGATGGGTTTGGTTTGGGGTTCCAACTGTGAACGAGTTCTTACAATGAAGAACTTTTGAGTATGATGAACTCGTTCGAAATCTAGGCTTAAGATATACAAAGATTTTGGCCTAGAGATCAGACGAAAAACTATGCAGTTTCTGAACTAGAAACACTTTAAGATAAAGTGTTATTTGAACTATGTAGAACTGCTTGGGAGCTTTTGCAAGATTGATGATTTCAGAGAATGAAAGCTTGTAGAGAGTTTTTCGTATTTGATCCTGAGGTTGAAGACGGGTATATATAGGTAGTGATTCAAGACTAGCCGTTAGAGGAGCCGTTTGAATCTTACCTACTCTTCTTAAATTCGAGATCTGCCGTTGGGCGAATCTGCACCTGTCTTCATTTGTGTCACATCCTAGGGCCTAAAGTCTAGGATGTTGATTCGGCAATCCCTCATTGGTTGAAGTATGTTGACTTCCTCTGATGCCGGGATCTTCTGCCTTTGGAGCTGGCTTTTGAATTCAGAGCTGGACTGACTTGAAGTGATGTCTTCAGAGTTAGTTCCCTTTGTTCTGTCTGTTGGACATTTGTGTTTTGAACTCAGCTCGAATTCTCTTCAGCTTGATCATGCTCTGCTGGAGGACTCAGCTGAAGGTTGGCTCATGTTATCTTCTGCTAGCTGACTCCTGCTGTAGATACAGCTGGAACTTCTGCTGTCTTTCACTAGCTGACTCCTGCTGTAGACACAGCTGGGTCGACTGCTGTCTTCCACTTCCTTAACCTGTAAACCTAGAAAATCTAAAGCTCAAACAGGCGAGTTAGAAAACACTATTTAGGTTGACGCGATCATCTATTCGGTTGGAGAATCAGTTGGGTTTTGGTATCAAATCAAAACCTTATAATTTTCCCAACAGTAATTGCCCCTCAAAAATCGATTAGTCTAAATAGGTTAGAACGACGTAGTAATAGTATTTATAAGTGTTAAAAAAATTAGTCTCCGTGAATACGACCTTGCTTGCCATTTTCTACATATACACCGTACACTTGCGGTTATTAATTGCTAAATTAAAAGGTGAACAAGTTTTTGGCGCCGTTGCCGGGGACTAATTAATTTTCTACTTGTGATATTATAAACCGTTGTGATAATCTAGATTAGATATTATTTATGTTTATTTTGTGTTTTTATTTTTCCGTGTTTTGCTTGTGATTGACTTGTTTTTTCATTGGATTCTAGGTAGTGCATGAACACAAGGTCTAAGAAGTTATCATTTGACCCTTTAAATCCCGAGATCGAAGCAACTTGCCGAAGGAATCAAGAAAGGGCAAGGAGGGAACGAGAAGCACGAGGAACAATGGCCGACGAAAATATGATAAGGCAACTCCAAGCGCAATTAGAGGCTATGCAAGCTCAATTGAGAGCACAAGAGGAAGAACGGAATAGGGCACCAATTCCTCCTATTCAAGATGTCTTTCAATCCGGTTTTCAACAAGGGGGCAATCATGGCCCAAGGATCAATGCCAACAACTTCGAGTTCAAGCCCGTCCTCATCTCCATGGTTCAACAAAATACATTTGGAGGACGTCCATTGGAAGATCCCAACGATCATCTTGCGCAATTCTTAGAGATATGTAACACCACGAAGATAAATGGGGTGCCGGTCGATGTCATTAAACTTCGTCTCTTTCCCTTTTCTCTTAGGGATAAGGCGAAGTTGTGGTATCAATCTTTAGATGATGGGAGCATAAAGACATGGGACGGCATGATCTACAAGTTCCTTATGAAGTTCTTTCCACCGGGAATAACTATGAAGCTAAAGGCGGAGATCATGCAATTCCCACAATTGGATGGAGAGACATTTTATGAGGCTTGGGAAAGGTTCAAGGAGTTGGTGAAGAAATGCCCCAACCATGGTTTTGATCAAGATGCAAAAATTTGTTTTTTCTACAATGGTTGCAATGGAGAAATGAGGAGGCTCATTGATGCCGTGGCGGGTGGTTCTCTATTTGGAAAAAGTCATGAGGTTGCCACGGAGATCATTGAGAATATGGCTATCAATAACTATCAATGAACGGGAGAGAGGACTACATTGAAGAAGGTTGCCTCCGCCACAAGTTCGGATCCTATTGCTCTATTGGCAGCTCAAATGACTACCATGAATAGCAAGATTGATACTATGGCACAAACGAAGAGCCAAGGGTAGAGGAGTCAACCAATGTTTGTTGGGAAAATTAATAGAGTTTTGATTGGATACCAAAACCCAGCTAACCCCAACCGAGTAGATGATCGCACAAGCCTAAGCGTTTTAGCTCACCTATTTGAGCTTATAGAGTTTCTTAGTTTTCAGGTAGAATCGCTGAAGACAGCAGAAGACACAGCAGAAGACATAGCAGAAGACACAGCTAAGCAGACAGCTTAAGAACTCAGCAGAGCAAGACCAAGCAGAGTCAAAGATCCTGCAGTATCAAGACCCAGCTCAGTGACGGAAACCCAGCTCAGTATCCAAGACCCAGCTCAGTGTAAAAGACCCAGCTTAGTGTCGATGACATAGCTCAGGTCAGTGACACAGCTCAGGTTGAAGACACAGCTCAGGTTGATGATACAGCACAGGTCTAAGACACAGCTCAGAGTCAAGACACAGCAGAGTCCAAGCCGCTGAAGATACAACAGAAACGCTTAGCAGCTCGAAGACGAAGACCTTCTCAAAGACAAGATCCCGATGTCAGAAGATCTTATCTGACACAGTCGGATCAGAGAAGAACTAGCCTCTGCAAATGCAGACCTACTTCGTAAGTTAAAGGCCAGAAGTCAACAAGAGTAGGTAAGATTCAAACGGCTCTCTTCCAACGGCTAGTTTGAATCTCTACCTATATATATATATATCTCCTCAATCATTAGAAAGAAGAGGTTGGAGAGACGACTGAAGAAATAGAAGAAAACAAAAAAATGAACAACGATCTTCAAAGCCAAATCTTTCAAGAACACCCAGCCAGTCAGCTGTGTTCTTAGTTGTTCACATATTCAGTCTTAGGCAGAATAGATTAGAATATAAATATCTTAAGCCTAGTTTGAACGAGGTCATCATACTCCTTGTTCTTCTTTGTAAGAACTCGTTCATAGTTGGAAAAACCCATACCCAAACCCAATCCCTGAAAGGTTAGGTAAAGGTATGCTTGCTCGAAGCGTGTAATTCGAGTGGTTAGGTTCTTCAGTACCCGTAAACTGAAGGTGTAGGCTTGATAGTGCCCGCAAACTGTTGGAACACAGCTCGGGTTAGAGTTGTGAAGTTGCTTGGTACTTGGAAACCAAGTGGTAGTGAATTACCAGTGTACCTGGTAGTGGACGTAGGAGGTGTTACTCCGAACCACGTTAAAAATGCTTTGTTATTTATCGCTTTGTTTTATGCATATTACTAACCCACATGAGCATACATTTCAAGCTGCATAAACTGACTAACCGAAAAGTGAAACAGAGCTTTGCAATATAATTTGAAGCAACAGACGGACTTTCCAAATCCACCACATTCCGCACACACACATAGCCAGCTATGTCGATCAAGCTTCCATCCAGCTGGATCGAACACAACCAGCTCTCTGAAAAGAGTTTTAACTTGGAAAAGTTTTTAAACCTTGGTGTATTCACCGCCTCTCTACACCAAGGTATCCATCTTGGGACCAACAATTGGTATCAGAGCAGTGGTTCAAAAGATCACTGTATCTGTCAAGCATTTCATTGCTGATAGTGGTCACCTGAACAGATCCTTCAAAGCTTCAAAAAATTTTTTTAATCATAATATTGCATACTATCGTGGAATCTTCCTTGTGCAGGAAACATCCGACATTCTCTGTCGATGATTATCAGATCTGGAAGTTCCAACTCAACAGCTTTCTGAGTGCGCATCACGACATGATGAGGGATGTTATCTTTAAACGAACCCATCATCATAAACTCAGAAAGTCAAGCAGAAGACTGAATGGTCAGGAGCTTGAAGATGGCCAAAGCTGTATCAGATTAAAGAATGGCTCCAGCCAATGCAAACACAGCTGGAACCTAGCCATCAATGTACCAAAGAGGTCGTACATAATCAAGCCAGGTCTCCAAGCTCAGTCCGATCAGAAAAGAAAGCTGATCGGCAACTCAAAGACCAAGAGAAGCAGCGGATCTCAGCTGGACACAAAGCTCAAAGGCGGCAGATAAATCCAGCTGACTGGAATCAATTAAAGACAGCAATGTCATCCAGCACAGACATCAAGGTCAACTTAAAAGACCGCTGGGAAGGATCTCAGCTGGTTAGAAAGCTGGAAATCAACCGAGCTTCAACTCAAGATTCCAGCAGACGGGATATCAAGCTGACAGACTCCAGCTATGAAATGAAAATTCAATCAACTCAAGTAGGAAGCAACTGAGAAAAGGCAGTCTCCTACCATCAAATTCAGGGGGAACTCCACCAAGCTGAAAGACGACACAGCAGTGACGTCAGCCGAAGGCAAACTCAAACCAGCAGAGTATTCAAGTGGAGAATCAAACAGAGTTGAATCAAGCTTAATTCACAGAACTCAGAAGAGGAATCAAGAAGAAAGGAATTCAGTGGAGCAGACTCACCAACATTTGGTATCAGCTCAATCCGGATGAAGAAAGTTCATCCAGCTGAGGGGGAACAAACCCAGCTGGATCCCAAAGCAGAAGACTTACTCAGCTGAAGGGAGAAACTCAGTCAAGCAAAGGAAAAGACTACCGCGACATCAGCTGACTTATTGGACCAAGCTGACAGGAATGTCTCATGCATTTATTTCTCTAAGGAATATACTATTTAAGTCCAATTATTTTGAATTCTTATTTTAAGCGGACATATGTTCCTTAGTTAAAATTGCTTGATAAGTTTCCTTTCCCATCGCATTAATTATAAAGACTGCTGAGTACTGAAGCACGGTAGGATCGAGGCAGAATGTCAAGCGTTTGAACTGCCTCACGCGCGGTTGTAATACACTCGCCGTAAACACGTCAGAACGTGATGAGTGAATCTCTCCCAGCCGTTGATCAGAATATCAACTGTCTCAATCTCAACCGTTGATCCATTATGGCAGTTGATATACATGGAAATGATACGCAGAATTCTTCCATCTTTATCTCTGCGAATTTCAAATCTTGAAGTCATCTATCTATCCTTTGCAAATTCCTCGCTCGATCAAAATCAACAGATTGCAGAGATGGCACCCAAGAAATCAACCGCAGGGATGAACCAGTTCGAAGTTCTTATGACAAAGTTGTCATTTGAAAGTTGTCTTTCCACCGCCAACCTTCCAGTTTCAGAACTTAAAGAGATGGTAGATCTCGTAATAGACTCCGGTCTCTTACTGTGGGCAACCTCCATGCCCAAGCTTATGCTGAAGAGAGAAGCCGCTCTATTCTATCTCAACATCATTGACGAAAATAGCTTTTACTCATCTTCATTAGATGTGACTGTCGAAGGCGATGACGGAAAATTTGACTCAGCAACCGTCAACATCAAACTCAATAAGATGCTACGAAAGGTGTTCAACCTACCCAGAGAAGGAGGATTCATCCCAGACCATTACAGCCGTGAAGAAGTGGATGAATTCCTTAGCCAAGAGATGCTTATCATTCCAGAGCCGTACAGAGCGAGCATGTCAAAGCTCCTTCTCAAGCCAAAATACAGGCTGCTGCTGGATATCACACAAAAGTGCATTTTAGGGATAGCTGGATCTCAAGGAGAGATAAGTATTCCAAAGCTCAACCCGATGATTGCCATAATCAAAGGTGCAAACGTCAACTGGTTTGATTTCTTACTCAACAGATTAGTCAAGGAGTCAGAGAAGATCAAGTTTGACTCCACCAGGACGACGTACTCATCCTCAGAGCCCCTGTGTCTATGCTCCAAGATTTCGTTCTTAATAGAACAAGCTGTGAAAGGATACACAGTAAAGTGTGCTGATTCAGATCCGTTTCCAGAAACGAAGATTCTCTTCCAGAGAATAAGTCAAATCAATGATCTCCTAAGGAAACAGCCTGCTGTGAGCAAAGGCAAGAAGCAGCTGGAAGAAACAGAGGCAAATGTTCCAGCTAAGAAGAATCAGAGAAAGAGAAAGACAGCTGATCCCAAACCAGCTGGAGGTCCAGCTGAGAAGAAAAAGAAAACGGCTGTCATCCCACCATCTGAGGCGAGACCTTCCTCTGAAGAAACTCCAAGTCAAGCAATTGTGATTCTCTCCCCACGACATCGGCCTTCAATCAATTCGGATCAAATATCTTGGCTGATATGGGATTGAATGATGATTCGTCATCTACTTCAGAGGACGAGCTGGACTATTCAAAGAGTCAGACAACTCTTCCCAGCTCACCTCAGCCCTCACCGCCTCATATTTCTCCGCCCAATCAACCTTCTTCTCCACCCAGCTCCCCAGCAAGAGACTCATCTCCTGTAAACGTACAGGGAAATATTCAACTGGCTGAAGCTCCTTCACAGCCAGCTGACGACCAAGCTGAACCCTTTTCCTCCATTCAAAGCTCTATCCCAAAACAGCCTACTCCCAAAGCACATATCTCCACAGAATCAGAGGAAAGTGACTCTACTGCTTCTCCATCACTCAACTCCTCTGGATCAGCCTTCATGGAAGTTATGTACGAGGAGCTACGCATCGCAGGGATCAAGAGTGTTCTAAATCAGTATCCCATCTTGGCGCACCTACCAATTGCCCTCGTCAAAGTTAGAGATCTCAAATTCTATCTGGCCACCAAGATGGCAACCTGGTACCAGAATGAGCAGCTGATCGAGACATTCTCTTATGAGAAATTGAAAACGGATGAAGCATGCCTCTAGCACATATTTGGCTTTGGAAGTCTGGAAGATGCCTACTTACATCAAAATGATCTCATCAGAGGAATTATCGAAGTATCTCAGCAATACCCCAAGCCGCACCCAGCAAACGTCTGGGAATCAGCAAACAAGCTTCTAACAGCAGCAGGATGGGAGACATCTTCTGGAGATGTCATATCCAAAGAAGTCGCAATTGAGATTACCAAGGACGCTGAACCAGTTAACACAGCTGAGGTAATAGTCTTGGAAGAACCAGCTGTTGAAACAGCCAAACCAGAGACAGCAGCCCCAACAAGTCTAAAGGCTAATGACACTCGCTCACTGGACGAGTTCGAGGCAAACAAACCCAGTCATGTTGATTCTGCAACTCAAACGGACTCAGCTGTCGAGCTTTCAACCGCCATGAAAGAAGCAATATCTAAAGAGGTTGAAGAAATTCTTTTTCAGGACAGACTGAAGTCTCAAGTGGATGTCATTATGCGATTCACAGCTCTAGACTGTCAAGTTAGAGAGCAACAACGGACAATTGATGAAGTCCACAAATTTGCTCAAGATTTACAAGAAAGATTTACAAGAAAGCACAAGTCTAGATCTCAAACAATCTCTTGTCTCTCAAAGGATTGATCATTCACACCTTCTAGAGAAGAGAGTTCCTGAGATTGTAACAAGACATCAAGTTCCACTGGTCGACGACATAGCAAATATTTCAAGCCAGCTGGAAGCTCTCAAAAAGTCCACTCTCTCAAACAGCTCTGACATCCGCCAACTCTTCAACTTATACAAAGATCTGGATGCTCAGTTTAGAGCTGGAAACAACAGCACTGCTCAGCTGAACATTGCCACAGCTGACAACTCAGCCAAAATCGCTGATGTTGAAGCCGCTCTCACCAAGCTCAATGCAACAGTCTTTAACCTCTCTGCCTCCCTTGTTGATAATGCCAAAAAAGGAGAAGATAAGGATAAAGCTGGAAAAACAATGGAGATGGAAGCTGCAGCAAAGGGGGAACCTGTGCAGCCAATTCAATCTGAAAACGACGACTTCGCCAAAGAGCTGGATGAGGAAGAGCCAGAGCCAACTGCAGCAGCCAAAGCAGTCAAAGAGACATGGAGAGAGAAGATGGTCACTCTTGCCAAAGCCTGTGGACATAAGCCAGAAGAATACAAGGACTATCACTGGCTGTGTAATTTCCACAACGAGCAAAGAAGAGAAATGCAAGAGCTGGACAAAATCATCAAGAAGAAAGCCGAATCACTCTTGCCTGCTGAGAAAAAAATAGAGGAAGAAAAGGCTAAGCTACAGGCAAGCTAGGAAGAAACAAACAGCTTCAAGCATTCCAAGATCCGACAAGAGGAACCCAGATGAAATCAATGAAAATTGGGAACAATGCAAAACAGAATTCATCAAAGAATTCTACTACCTAAGTCAATACAAAGGTATGGATCATGAAACTGCATTCAAAGAATACTTGCTCGAACTTCATGAAGAAGATCCAATGATGGCAAGATCATTAGCCCTAGCTGCCAAGAGAAACGACATCCAGCTCAAAGCTCCAAAAGTCAAGCAATTAAAGCCTCTCATTATAGCTGGAACGAATCTTCCTGACAAGGCCCAGATTATCAAAGAAGTTCATCACTGGGCTGGCGAAAGATGAATCTCCAAATCTAAAAATCAATTAATGGAAAAACTTGGAAGAATTCATATTCAACAGATATGGTCTCAAGACTGACCATCAAATGGACGAACAGTGGTAGTGAATTACCAGTGAACCTGGTAGTGGACGTAGGAGGTGTTACTCCGAACCATGTTAAAAATGCTTTGTTATTTATCGCTTTGTTTTATGCATGTTACTAACCCACATGAGCATACATTTCAAGCTGCATAAACTGACTAACCGAAAAGTAAAACAGAGCTTTGCAATATAATTTGAAGCAACAGACGGACTTTCCAAATCCACCACATTCCGCACACACACACAGCCAGCTGTGTCGATCAAGCTTCCATCCAGCTGGATCGAACACAGCCAGCTCTCTGAAAAGAGTTTTAACTTGGAAAAGTTTTTAAACCTTGGTGTATTCACCCCCCCTCTACACCAAGGTATCCGTCTTGGGACCAACAATTGGTATCAGAGCAGTGGTTCAACAGACCACCGTTTCTGTATCAAGAGATCTCTCTTGACAATCTGTCAGTGTTCATCTGAACAGATCATTTTTTCTGAAAAACTCATAATATTACATACTGCATATTTTCAATGGATTCTTATCTTAATAGGAATCTTCCCACCTTTTCGGTAGACGATTATGCAATATGAAAGTTCAGGCTAAAGAGTTTTCTCTGTGCGTATCACGATATGATGTGGGACGTCATCACAAACGGACCCATCATCATCTACAAACAAGGGAACGAGCTTGTTCCAACTCAAGATGGCGAACAACCAAGATATTAGCTCATTCCCAAGCCCAAGAGTGAGCACACCTCAGAAGAAAGGAAACAGGTTGGACTAGACAGCTTCGCGAGGAACACCATATCCTCAACGGTCTCCAATGCCTACCTCAGCAAAATCATTAACTGCGAAACAGCAAAGGAGATGTGAAAAACCCTAGCAAAGCTATGCGAAGGGTCGGAGGAGATAAAGGAGAATAAATTCACGATTGCATGCCAGAAGTTTGATAACTTCAAGCAGCTGGTCAACGAGTCCATCGAAGGGATGGAACTCAGATTCTCCAATATAGTGGTGGAAATAGAAACCATCATAACTGGGAAATATACCCAGCGAGAAAAGAATCTAAAAGTTCTTTCAGCGCTCACAGCTGAATGGAACACCTATAAGGTGGTACACCAAAGTCGAAGTGACTTAGGTGATCTTTCAACTGAAAGATTATACTACCTAGCTCAGGGGCCATCAATGTTGAAGATGTTAACTACAAACACAACAACCGAAATTATGGCAATTATTGGCCTCAACAAGGTGGAAATCAATACCATCAAGGATATCAAGGAAACCGGGGACACCCTAATCTTTCTTATGGGAATCCCAACAATGCCCTACAACCTCCACCGGGATTTTCGGTGACAAATGGGATGATCAACGAGGAAAAGAAGTCAAGTATGGATGATATGCTCATGAAATTCATGGAGACTACTAAAGCTCGAATGGAGAAAACCGAAGCCATTGTAGAAGCTCAAGGGGCTCAGCTTAAGATCATTGAAAAACAATTGGGCCAAATAGCTACTTCAATGAGCAATCAACACCAATAAGGCCAATTTCCGAGCAACACTATTGTCAATCCCAAGGAGCATTGTAAGGCCATCAAGCTTCGGAGTGGTACTTCCTATGAGGGACCCAAGATGCCCAATGAAGAAGATGAAAATGTTGAGCATGAGTCGGAAAATGTTGAAGATGAGCATTCAAAAGAAAAAGAGAAGGTGGGTGACAAAGATGAAGAAAGTAGAAAAGCTACAACAAGTGATATTACTTCTTCTTCAACTAGCTCACCTAATCCGACTCCTCAAGCTTCCAAAGGAAAAGATGGCAACAAGAAGAATGAATGAACCAAAATTCCACCTCTCTATTGCCCTCCTATTCCATTTCCACAAAGGCTACAAAAGAAGAAAACGGAGAAGCAATTCACTAAATTCCTTGATATCTTTACAAAAGTGCACATCAACATTCCTTTAGTTGAGGCATTGCAACAAATGCCCAACTATGCCAAATTCTTGAAGGATGTTGTATCGAGAAAGAGAAAATTGGGAGATTGTGAAACGGTTAATCTCACGGAGGAGTGTAGCGCCGTCATTCAAAGAAAATTGCCTACCAAGATCAAGGATCCCAGAAGTTTCACCATACCGTGCGGCATTGGAAATGATAGCTTTGAGAAGGCACTTTGTGATTTAGGGGCAAGCATCAATTTGATGCCCCTTTCTATCTTCAACAAGCTACAAATTGGGGTCATCAAGCCAACCACTATTGCTCTTCAAATGGCGGGCAAATCCATTTCCTATCCGAAGGGTATTGTGGACATTGAGGAAGACAAGGATGTTCTATTAATCCTAGGGCGTCCATTCCTAGCCACGGGGAGAGCTCTTATCGATGTTTTCAAATGAGAGCTCACACTTCGATTCAACGAGGAGAGCTTCACATTCTCTATCCATCGAGCTCTCAAACTCCATGATGAAGAAGATGTGCAAAGAATGGATGAATGCAAGATGTTGAACATTGTGGATTCTTGCATGGATTTGGAGTCTTATTGCTCACCCAAAGAATCCTTTGAGGCTTGCTTACTCAACTCTCTTTACTCTTATGCTTTAAATGATGATTGTGATGATTCAAGTTTGCTTGATTGTGTTAATGCTTTGAATGTTGCAAAGGAAATTCCTAGATTCAAAGAAAGATTTCTAGAACTACGGAGTGAAGAAGAAAAAGATGAGGCAAAGTAAAGAAAAGAGACGAAGAAAGCTCTCGTTTTGGATTTGAAGCCTCTTCCCGAGCATTTGAAGTATACTTTTCTTGGTGAGAACGACACTTATCCGGTTATAGTATCTTCATATCTCTCTTCTATTGAGCTTGAGAAATTGCTAGAGGTATTGAGAGAGCATAAATCGGCAATAGGATGGTCAATCTCGGATTTGAAGGGAATTAGCCCGTCCATTTGCATGCATAGGATTCTCATGGAAGATGATTATACGCCTAAGAGGCAAAATCAAAGGGGATTGAATCTGGTGATGCAAGAAGTTGTTAGGAAGGAAGTTCTCAAATGGTTGGATGTTGGGATAGTTTATCCTATCTCGGATAGCAAGTGGGTAAGCCCTACTCAAGTGGGTAAGCCCTACTCAAGTGGTAAGCCCTACCCGAGGACCAAGAAAAAACCGCTTTCACATGCCCGATTGAATCTTTGCTTTCCGGTTCATGTCATTTGGCTTGTGCAATGCTCCCGCCACTTTCCAAAGATGTATGATGGCCATCTTCGACGGATTGATTGAAAAGGTTATGGAGGTTTTCATGGATGACTTCTCCGTGTTTGGGAATTCTTTTGATCATTGTCTCCATAATCTCTCATTGGTCTTGAAAATGTGTGAAGAAACCAACCTTGTATTGAATTGGGAGAAATGCCATTTTATGGTGAGAGAAGGTGTGGTGCTCGGGCATAAAGTTTCTAGTGCTGGGGTTGGAAATGGATAGAGCCAAGGTTGTAGCCATTGAGAAATTGTCACCTCTATCAAGTGAGAAGGCCGTTAGAAGTTTTCTTGGTCACGCCGGTTTCTATAGACGGTTCATCAAGGATTTCTCGAAGATCTCCAAGCCCTTGTGCCATTTGCTTGAAAAGGATGCCATCTTTGATTTTAATGAAGAATATTTGAAGGCTTTTGAATATTTGAAGAAGGAACTTGTGATTGCTCCCATTTTGATATCACCGGATTGGTCTCAACCGTTTGAGCTCATGTGCAATACAAGTGATATAGCCGTCAGGGCCGTCTTGGGTCAAAAGAGAGACAAAATCTTCCGGGTGATCTACTATGCTAGTAGAACCCTCGACAAAGCCCAAGCCAACTATACAACCACCGAGAAGGAAATGCTAGCGGTGGTGTATGCCTTTGATAAGTTCCGGTCTTATTTGATTGGGACCAAGTCTATAGTCTACACCGATCATGCCTCCATCCGTTATCTCTTTGACAAGAAAGATGCAAAGCCAAGACTAATCCGGTGGATTCTCTCTTTCAAGAATTTGATATTGAAATTCGGGATCGAAAGGGATGTGAAAATATGGTAGCCGACCACCTTTCAAGAATTGAGAATCCGGTTGAAGGGGAGGAGCTTGGAGTCCCAATTAATGAGAGCTTTCCGGATGAACAACTCTTTCAAGTGCAAGCAAATGTTCCTTGGTATGCGGACATTGTAAATTATCTCGTTGCCAAAGTTCCACCACCGTCCGACTTGCCCTTGTACCAAAGGAAAAAGTTCTACCACGACTTGAAGTTTTATTTTTGGGAGGAGCCCTACTTGTATAGAAGATGCACCGACATGGTTATCCGACGGTGTGTACCTCAAGAAGAATGGGAGGCTGATCATGAAGCAATGTCACTCTTTACTAAGTGGTGGACACTTTGGAGCTCATCGAGCGGCAATGAAGGTACTTCAAAGTGGTTTTTATTGGCCTACAATTTATAAAGATTGTTATGCTTTTGTGAGTTGTTGTGATAGATGCAAAAGGACGGGGGGAATTTCTAAAAGGCATGAGATGCCCTTGACAAGTGGTGGAGGTTGAATTGTTCGATGTTTGGGGCATTGATTTTATGGGGCCATTTCCCGTTTCTTTTGGATTTCAATACATATTATTGGCGGTTGAGTATGTCTCTAGATGGATGGAAGCCATTCCTACCCAAACAAACGATGCCAAGGTTGTTTTGAAATTTGTGCAAAAGAATATTTTATCGAGGTATGGAGCACCCCGGGCCATAATAAGTGATGGGGGGAGCCACTTTTGCAATAGATGGGTGAATGGTCTCTTGATCAAGTTTGGAGTGAAACATAGAGTCACCACCGCCTACCATCCACAAGCTAACGTGCAAACCGAGCTCGTAAACAGGGAGATAAAACAAATCTTGGAGTAGACGGTGAATGGAAGCCGGAAGGATTGGGCGATGTTGCTTGATGAAGCTCTTTGGGCATATAAGACGGCTTACAAGACTCCGCTTGGGATGTCCCCGTATCAATTGGTTTTTGGAAAGTCGTGTCACTTGCCCGTTGAATTGGAGCATAAGGCGTATTGGGCGATAAAAAATATCAACTTTGATTTCAAGAAGGCGGGCCTAGCAAGAATTATCCAACTCGTTGAGTTGGAGAATTCTTGCTAGGCCCGCCTTCTTGAAATCAAGCCTCTATAAGGAGAGAACCAAGAGATTCCATGACAAGTTGATCAAGAAATGAGAGTTTGTACCCGGTGATGAAGTTCTTCTTTTCAATTCTCGTCTATCTCTCTTTCCGGGCAAGTTGAGATCGAAATGGTCGGGGCCGTTCACTATCAAAAAGGTGTTTGAGAATGGAGCCGTTGAATTGATGGAGCGTGATGGTAGCACTTTCATGGTCAACGGGCAACGTGTCAAGGCATATTTTAAGCCCGAGCAAAAAGACGAGGTGTTCCTCATCACCTTTGTCAATCCATGAGCCAACCGAGAAGACGTCGAGCTAACGACATTAAACTTAGCGCTCGTTGGGAGGCACCCCAACAAGGTTAGATTTATTTTTGCACTAGTTTAATTTTTAGCTTTGTTTTTATTTCTATTTTAACTTTATAAATCTATATATATAAGTTTTTGTTTATAAATATATTTGGTTATAAATTTCGTTTTTCATATATATATATATTTATATATATTTATATAGTTATATATTAATTATAATTTTTGTAAATATTTTTGTTGAGTTTTTCCCTATAAAAAACGAAAAATTGAGCAGTTGGGCCACACCCCGCTACAGAGGGGTGATTTTCTTCAACGCACCAGCGGGGTCAGCCACCTGCATAAGCGCCCGCTTGCCAACCCGCTACAGAGGGGTGGTTCTGTGTGGCTCTCCAGCGGGCTGCCATTCCTCCTTGCATGGCCGCGCGTATTAGCCCGTTAAAAAATCAAAATATACTTCAAAATTATTTTCTTTTTCCTACTTCTCTCTCTCCTCACAAACACACACCCGCAGCAACACTTTTCTCTCTATCTTCATTTTTCATTTCCTTTTCTTCTCCAACTCACGGTCAAATCACCAACTAAAATAAGGTATGCAATTTTCTCTTTCATTAGCATGTAATTTCGAGTTTCGTATTTGATTTGGAAGCTTTGGACCCATTAAATTCATGAAATTTGAGGATTTGAGTGGAAATTGAACCATGGGCATGAAAATTGCGAAAATTTTGGGGATATTTCTTTCCATGAATTGATGCTTCCTATGCTTAATTTCTAGGCTATGAATATGGGTTTATGCTTATTTCATGATTTAATTGGCTTTCTTGATAATATTGAAACAAATTGTTTGATTGGGCATTTTTGAGTTCTTAACTTGGGAATTTTTGACTTTGTGAGTAAATGCTCAAGTTAGTGAAATTTTGATTGCTTGATGTTGGAATTTGTGTGGAAATTATTAATAATGAAGAAGTGAGGATTCAAGTGCTAGAAAATTTGAAAAATGCGTACTAACTTGATTGTTTTTATTTTTACTTTTATTTTTATTTTTAGACTTTGCTTGACTTGAACATGTTGCTTCGTGAGTTGGGTTTTGCCTGCTCTAGCTAGTTCTTTGCATTAATTTTTCTTTTATTTGGAGAGCTATTGTAATTTGGGTTTCTTACTTGCTTACTTGAATTCTTGAAAATGTGGTAGAGGAGATGATGATTCTTGACTTAATTCTACATGTATCTCCTATCTTGATATTCTTATGGAGCTAAAGAATTCTAAGTTTGCATTCTCATGAATTTGAGAGGAAGTTGTGTTGAACTTTAATGATTGAGGATCATGGCCCCACGTAATAAGAAAGCCAGGCCACGTAGTCCTTCACCAGACCCGCGGTGGGGAGAGTTGGATCCAGAATTCTATAATGTGCATTTGCCCGATGAAGCATCCAGAGAGTGTTGGAACCGATTGGTGCAAATTCCCATTAAGCCTACTCGTTACCCTTTCGATGATTGTACAAGAGCCCTCGGTATCCACAAAGATGTGTGGAGGCTTTTTGATAGAGTGGATTGGAGTTCAATGATGAAGGCTAAATGGCCCGTTTATCGTGCTTTCACACTCGAGTTTCTATCTACACTTACGGTGCACAAGAGGAAAAATTGGAAGGATTCGAGGATTGAATTCCAATTGGGAAATCAACCAAGAGAGCTTACTGATGAAGAGTTGAACAATATCTTAGGAGTGACTCTTGGTGGTTTTCGAAAGACCCCACACGACTATAGCCAGGATGATACATGTAAATCCATCACAAATGGCAAAAGTGTATATGTATCTAATTCATCCAAAGCCACGACAATTAGAAATCCGGTCTTCCGGTATGTTCAGATGGTGATGGCTTTCTCACTCTTCCACAGGGAGAATAATAGTGGTGTAACAGCTCGCGAGCTCTTTACACTCTACTGCATGATCACGAGCACTAATATGAACGTGGGAGCTTACTTGATTGAGCAGTTTCATAGTCAAGCCACTATTATCACTGGATCAATTGGTATCGGGGGTTTCATTACTCTAATAATTCAGCACTTTGGTATTCACAATAGTTTTAGTAAAGAACAAGGACCAAATGAGATAGGTATTGAGGGGTTACAAAAAATGTTCATGCTTGATTATTGCCCGGACCGCTACCTCTTGCTGCAAAAGGGTCTCAAGCCCTTCCCTCTGCCAAACAAGGCTCTTACATCGATCCTTATAAAGGATAATTGGAAAATGGAAACTCCGCTCCATGGAAAAGGGGCACAAGAAGCCTATGATGCCATGAATACCTCTCAACCAAGGCCTTTCACTTCTATCATTGTCTCCATGACACCTGAGCTATTTCCACCTCCCGAGACTTCAAGAAATGCCAGTCAACGTCATACACGTGCCACTACATATGAAGAGCAAATTGCATCGTTGTCCAGTAGGTTGAATGAGATGCAAAATGCTAATGAGGCAAGATATAGCGCAATGGAAGAAAACACGAGGGATCGACAAGCTATCTTAGTGCATGAGTTGGGGATATTGAGAGCGGATAATGCCATTCTGAGGTCGGATACCACTGCTTTAAGGGAGCATGCTAAAACAATGCAAGGCCAATTAAACCGCATGTACGAGATGATGGAACAAATGCATGCTCGAGCTTGGCCATCGAACTCCCCGCCTCCTTGATTCGTGTAAGATTGATAAGTAAACCACCGCTTCATCTTTCAAACTTATTTTTCTCCTTGGTGTAAAATAAGTTTGGGGGGAAGGAGAAGTGTGGTTTGCTTATCTCTTTTGGCTTATCTCTTTTATCCGTTCTTATTTCTTTTCATGTCATTTCCTTTTCTAGTACTTTTAGTTGTTGAACTTTGAGTTTGTAGTGTTAGTTGAGTCTTTTATGAAGCATGTGTTTGGGGGATTGTTGACATGGCTTATGATGAGATCGGAAAAACGTATTTTGATTGAAATTGTTGCTTTGTGCATTGATTGATTTGTTGGGCAATATTGATTTATATGAGTTTTTAACCTCTAAGAATTGGATAAAATAAGCCATGTGAGATTTGAGCCATTGACTATCACTCATCATAGTCTTATTCGTTTCTTGTGTGTGAATATTTGAGCATGTACGTGTGTCTCTAGAACTTGCCATGGTTCTTTCTTGAGAATGTGTAAATGTGCTCTAAATTTTGATTTGATTAAAGGCCATCTTTGTTAGCCAAATTTTTCCTATTCTTGACCAAAAATGCAATTTATAATCCTAGTTCGCCCATTTGTGCCTCTACCTTTTCTTTGATTTAACCAAATTGGGAAGGGTAGAACTTGTGATGAGTTGTGATTAAGTGGTTGATAAATGATTGACGTGTCTTGCTTTAATAAGCATGATTGGATTGAAAAAAAAGGAAAAAAAAGAGTTGAAAAGCTTAAGCAAGAAAAAGCAAAGAAAATAGAGTAAGTGCGATCCTTGGTTGTTTTCTCTAAAAAAAAATGGCATTTTTGGTTTGTTGGTTGTCGATATTGTTAGAACTTTTGGGAATAAGTCACTTTGCCTAAAAATCCCATACCTACCAAAAAGCCTTCATTGGAACCTTTGAAAGTCCTTTATGATCTTTATGTTGGAGCACATTGAGCAATAAAGATTAGACGAATGGCAAGCCTATGGTAGACTTCATGCATGACTTAAATTTGAGTGAAAATGTGTCCTACATATACACTTGAGTGTTGAGTGTTTTATTTCTAAAGTCTTTGTGTGAGAATACAGAAATTCGAAGAGGTTGAATACTTGATTTTGTCATAATATGCTCAGTTTTAATTGAGATGTGCGCACACAACATGTTTTTAGGAGAACATCCTCTGAAGCCATTTAATGTCATCAATTCACCCTTCCATGTTTGTGTTCTTTCTTTGTTTTTTTTTTTCTTTTTGTTGTTTAGGGACAAACAACGGTTTAAGTTTGGGGGGTTGACAAACATGGTTTTTCTATACTTTTAGGGTGCATTTGTGTCGCAGCCCGACTTAGAATGAAGATAACCAAGCCGGTGGGTCCCACGACATACATAATTTATGATTAACCAAGGAACAAGATAACAACCCAGTTATCCAACAAAAACTCATCATACAATAAATCATACTTTTAAGTCAAACCAAAATAGCCGAGAATGGTCAAAGACAACACCATCTCGTATCAGAGTTTAACAACAGAAACAAGGTTTATCAAGTCATAGCTTCAACATCACACTAAGACAACAATTACTGAATAAATTCATAGTGTTGCAGCGGAAACCAACATGACATATCTTTGGTTATATGTATGAAGACATATAACCCTGCTCAACATCAACAAAGTCTCAAGAGGTCAACAACAAAAGTCCGCCCAGCACACTCCATCTTCACCCAAGCTAGCCTGCACATTTTAGAAATAACATGCAGGGCTGAGTACTTTTGTACTCAGTGGACACATGCCAAAATAATTGAAAATTTGCTGCTTAGAGCTATAGATTGACTCTTGCCATAAAGCGTAGCACAAGTAACTTTTATAAACAAACATGTGCATGCTCAAACCTTTTCCTTTCATTATAAGTGACTGTAGTCAAATACTTTAACATGTATGTACCACATCTACTATAACTTTTGAGTGTTGAGAAGTAGGCATCCTTCTCAAACACTTGTAATCGTCCCACCACAAAGGAAGGCTCCCGATTACAACATAGTGTACACAAATCCTACCTTAAGTAGGACCGAATTCGTCTTTCCTTGGTAGATGGTATCATACAAAAACTTCAAAAATTGGCAAGTCAATCACTTTGAAAATCATCACACAGATATATATAATCATAATATCACATTCTTTATTTCTTTAGTTCAGAAAGTCCACCTGGACTGAAGCTACTTTATCTATACTTTAACTTCTCGGCTTTTCCCTCACTTTTTAGTCCCGCTCGTTCCTTCATTTAATAATTAAATTTAAACATAAGAGCCAGAAAAATTAAATATTCAAAATGAGGAATGCCGCTGCTATTCTTAAAATTTCTCTAATTTGTCTCGGATTTTTTTTCTAGGGTTTTTATCTCGACAATTAGTAACTAAACTTTTCTAATTACTTCCTCTTTCTTACTTAACTTCTTAATCTATAAATAATCGATTAAAACTTCAGGATATATTTTAAAACATAAATCCATATACTTCTCATTTAACTTCATAAATAAACATATAATTAATAATTAAACTCATATTAAACACTTCATCCATCATTTAAACTTATACTTAAATATATTATCATTCCAAAGAAATTAAACATATTATTTAATCATATAAGTGTTTATTTAAACACTTAAACTCTCCATCTAATTCAATAAGCATATTAAAATGCTTAACTTTTTTATTAACAAATAATCATAACATTATATTAATAAAATATGTCCTTGACATATTTATTTATTAATGACGTATCTGTTGGGAAAATTAATAGAGTTTTGAAGTGATACCAAAACCCAGCTGACCCCAACCAAGTAGATGTTTGCTCAAACCCAAGCGTTTTACCAGCTCACCTGTTTGAGCTTATAGAGTTTCTAAGTTCAGGTGGAATCGCTGAAGACAGCAGAAGACCCAGCTGAGTACACAGCAGGGTAAGCCAAGTCGAGTGATAAGTAACGTTATCCAGATTCAAGACGATAAAGTTCTTCCAGACACAGCTGTAGGAAAGACCCAGCTCGTGTGACAACTTAGCTCTACGTCAAGACCCAGCAGAGTTCAAGACTCAGCTCAGCGTCAATGATCCAGCAGAGTTCAAGACAGCTCAGAATCACCAGCACAGCAGAGTCGAAGTGAACTTGAGATAAAGTCAGATCTGATCTGGACCATCAGGAACTCGACACCTCAGCACCTAGAAGTCAAACCTAGGATTGCTTTACGAGGAAATCAAAGAAGAAGACAAGTCAATCCTGTCAGAAGTTAGGTAAAGATTCAGAACGGCTCTTTCCAACGGCTAGTTCTAATCTCTCCCTATATATAGAAGTCTTCTTCATCATCAGAAAGTGAGGAGTGACGAGAGAATATATTCAAGAGAGATCAACATACTTCATTGAAGGAAGTCTAACCAAAGATCAAGAGATCTCTCAGAAAAGCTTAAAAGATCCAGCAGCCTTCATTCTTATAAGTTATTATTTATTCTCAGGCTGCTGAAGCTCTCTCCCACTAGTATCTAGGCATATAATCCTTCCCATCTTAAGCCTAGTTTGAACGAGTTCATCATACTCAAAGTTCTTCATTGTAAGAACTCGTTCATAGTTGGAAAACCCCCCAAACCCAAACCCAGAAAAGGTTAGGTAAAGGTACGCCTGCTCGAAGTGCGTAATTCGAGTGTTGGTTCTGTAGTACCCGTAAACTACAGGTTAGGCTTCAGCTGTGCCCGTAAACAGTCTGGTTACGTTTCGATACAGTACGCGTAAACTTGTATCCAGCTTGAGGAACTAAGCTGCAACGCTTCTTGTTCGCGCGAAAAGTCAGTGGTATCCTTAGTGGATTACCAGAGGTTTCTGGTCGTGGACGTAGGAGTAGTTTCTCCGAACCACGTTAAGTTGCTTTGTTCTTTCATGTTTATTTATGCATCCAGCTAACCCTTCATAAGCATTATTTCAAGCTGCATAAACTGATTAACTGAAAAGAGAAACTAAGCTTTGCAATATATTTGAAGCAACAGACGGACTTTCCAAAATCCCACCACATTCCGCACACAGCCAGCTGTGTCGATCAAGCTGTCTTCCAGCTGGATCAAACACAGCCAGCTCACTCAAAAGAGTTTTAATTGGAAAAGTTTTTAAACCTTGGTGTATTCACCCCTCCCCCCTCTACACCAAGGTATCCGTCTTGGGACCATCAATTGGTATCAGAGCAGTGGTTCAAAAGATCACTTTTTCTGTGTCAAGTCAGCCTCTTTGCTGATAGTGGTCACCTGAACAGATCCTTCAAAGTTTCAAATTTTTTTTATCATTATATTGCATACTGTCATGGAATCTTCCCTGTGCAGGAATCTTCCGACATTCTCTGTCGATGATTATCAGATCTGGAAGTTCCGACTCAAAAGCTTTCTGAGTGCGCATCACGACATGATGTGGGATGTTATCACTGACGGACCCATCATCATCATGAAATCAGAAAGACAATCAGAAACCTTACCTGGAGCTGAACCAATACTCCGGCAAGTTGTGAAGCCCAAAAGGGAGTACTCTCCAGAAGAAAGAAGACAAGCTGGTTTGGACAGCTACGCTCGCAACGTCATCTTCTCAACGGTGACGAATGCTTATCTCAGCAAGATCATCAACTGCGAGACAGCTAAGGGGATGTGGGACACTCTAGCCAAGCTGTGTGAAGGCTCAGAGGAAATTCAAGAGAACAAATTCTCAGTTGCATGCCAGAAATTCGACAATTTCAAGCAACTCCCCTATGAGTCCATTGATAAAATGGAGCTCAGATTCTTCAACCTCGTCATTGAGATCGAGACGATCCGAACTGGAAAATATACAGTTCGAGACAAGAACTTGAAAGTTCTTTCGGCTCTCTCCTCAGAATGGTGTACACACAAAGTGGTTCACCAAAGCAGAACTGATCTTGGCAGCATGGAGACGGAAAAATTGTTGTCCATCTTGAAGGCCAACGAATTTGATCTGGGGATCACAAGCAGAGATTCATCCAGCCAAATGAATGAAGCAGAACTGAGGATCAAGCCGAAAAAAGAAGCTCAACCAGCTCAGCTTGGAAGGACCAACAAAGAGCTCAGATTTATGAGCAAAGAAGATTTGAACGAAGAAGTTGCCATGCTTGTACGAAGTATTAATCAGCTGGAACAAAGCAAGGAAAAGTACAAGAATATCGTGAAGGTTCATCACGACAAGCAACTCTACCCAAAGAGCAACCCAGCTGAGTCATCCTCCCGAAGAGATGATAAAAGGATCGAATCGAGCGAAATGGATAATGATCAAATCTCCTTCTCCGACTCAGATGAGGATGATTGCTCTGATTAAGATGTCTGAAACATCTTATTGAATCAACCGATGAAGAAAATAAAGAAACCCAGCTAGTAGCCAGGACCAGTGAAATAAAGATAGCTGGATACAAAACTGAAGATTCAGCCAGTCATACAGCTGAGTACATTGGTCTCAAGAGATGATTAGAGAAGCAGCATTTGAATCAGCTGAATTTGGGACAGCTGTCTACTTGCTATACAAACTGAGATCTCATCAAAGAAATAAACTGATGTAGGATGCAGCTGAAGAAAAAGCCACCTACTATCAAATCAAGGGGGAACTTTACTTAGCTGGAAAGAGTGCAAATTCCAGTAGATTACCCAGCAGGATGTACTCATCAAGAAGATTCAGCTGGAGTCTTCAGCCGAAGAGAAACCTGATCCAGTGGTAAAATCAAGATAATTCTCTAATCCAGCTGACAACTTAGAAAGCATCCAAGAGACTTCTCAACATCTGAAGGAATCCATTGTTGGGAAAATTCACACAAAAGCACAAACTGCTGAAATCCAAGTCAAGATGATGTGTGAATTATTTGGACTGCTCAATCCGGGTGAAGAAAAACCATCCAGCTGAGGGGGAACAAACTCAGCTGGACATTAGTCGAAGAGCTAAAGGGAACACAGCTGACTAAAAATCAAGCAAAATCTTCAAATACTCAGCTGAGGAGAACTGTCAATCAAGCAAAGGAGAAGACCGTTGTGATATCAGCTGGATACTGTGTCCAAGCTGACCGGTTTGCGTCTCATGCAATAATTGCTCTGAGGAATATGCTATATAAAGTCCAATTATTTTGAATTCATATGTTAAGCGGACAGACATTCCTTAGTTAAATTGTTTGATAAGTTTCCTTTCCCATCGCATTAATTATAAAGTCTGCATAGTACTGTAGCACGGCAGGATCGAGGCAGAACGCCAAACGTTTGAAATGCCTCACGCGCGGTTGTAATACACTCGCCGAAAGCACGTCAGCAAAACGTGATGAGTGAATCTCTCCCAGCCGTTGATCAGAATATCAACTGATTCAATCTCAACCGTTGATCCATTATGGCAGTTGATATATATGGAAAAGATACGCGAATTCTTTCTTCCTTCATCTTTATCTCTGCAAATCTCAAAAGATTCAAAATCTTCATCTATTCTCTGCAAGTTCTTCGCACAATCAAATTCACCAAGTTGCAGAAATGGCCCCCAAGAAATCAACCGCAGGGATGAACCAGTTTGAAGCTCTAATGATAAAGCTATCATTTGAGAGTATTCTGTCAACCTCCAACCTCCATATTTCACAGTTAAAAGAGATGGTGGATCTAGTTGCAGACTCCGGTCTCCTGCTGTGGGCAACCTCTATGCCCAAGCTTTTGCTAAAGAGAGATGCCGTACTTTTCTACCTCAACGTTATTGACGAAGATGGCTTCTACTCATCTTCATTTGACATGAGCGTCAAAGGCGAAGACGGAAAGTTTGATACAACAACCATCACCATCAAACTCAATAAGATGCTACGAAAGGTGTTCAACCTTCCCAGAGAAGGAGGATTCATCCCAGATGATTACAGCCGTGAAGAAGTGGATGAATTCCTCAGCAGAGAGATGCTTATCTCCCCAGAGCCGTACAGAGCAAGCATGTCAAAGCTCCTGCTCAAGCCAAAGTACAGGCTGCTGCTGGATATTACACAAAAATGCATCTTAGGGATAGCTGGATCTCAAGGAGAGATCAGCATTCCAAAACTCAAGCCGATGATTGCCATGATCAAAGGCGCAAACGTCAACTGGTTTGATTTCTTACTCAACCGACTGGTCAAGGAGTCAGAGAAGATAAAGTTCAACTCCACCAGGACGACGTTTTCAGCTTCAGAGCCACTGTATCTCTGCTCCAAAATTTCTTTCTTGATTGAGCAAGCAGTGAAAGGGCACACAGTAAAGTGGGCTGATTCAGAACCGTTTCCAGAAACGAAGATTCTTTTCCAAAGAATAAATCAAATCAATGATCTTCTGAAGAAGCAGCCTGCTGTGAGTAAAAGCAAGAAGCAGCTGGAAGGAACAGAGGCAGAAGTTCCAGATGAGAAGAAACAAAGAAAGAGGAAGGCAGCTGACCCTAAACCAGCTGGAGGTCCAGCTGAGAAGAAAAAGAAAACAGTTGTCATTCCCAGTCAAGCAATGGTGATTCTCTCCCCACAGCCAGTGTCGGCCTTCGATCAATACGGATCAAACATCCTGGCCGAGATGGGATTGAATGATGGATTGTCATCCAGCTCAGAGGACGAGCTGGATAATCCAAGAAGCTCACCCCAGCCCTCACAACCTCATAGCTCTCCACCAAAACAGCCTTCCCATCCACCCAGCTCTCCAACCAAAGAGCCATCTCCTGCAAAAGAGCAGGAAGATATTCAACTGGCTGAAGCTCCTTCACAGCCAGCTGACACCCATGCTGAACCCACTTCCACGAATCCCAGCTCACCCCCAAAACAACCATCACCCAAAGCTCAAATTCCCACGCAGTTGGCTGATACTTCTTCACAGCCAATTGTGAACCTTTTTGAACCTGCTCCTCAAATCTCCACAGAATCAGAGGAGAGTGATTCTTCTGCCTGTCCATCACTCAACTCAACTGGCTCAGCCTTTATGGAAGCCATGTACGAGGACTTGCGCATTGCAGGGATCAAGAGTGTTCTAACTCAGCATCCGATTCTGGCGCACCTACCCATTGCCCTCGTCAAAGTTGGAAATCTCAAGTTCTATCTAGCTACCAAGATGGAAACTTGGTACCAGAATGAGCAGCTGATAGAGACTTTCTCTTTTGAGAAATTGAAGACGGATGAAGCACGCCTCCAGCACACTTTTGGTTTTGGAAGCCTGGAGGATGCATACTTACACTAGAATGATCTCATCAGAGGAATTATAGAAGTATCTCAGCAATACCCGAAGCCGCACCCAGCTGAAGTCTGGGAATCTGCCAACAAGCTATTTATAGCAGCGGGATGGGAAACACATTCTGGAGCTGACAATTCTAAAGAAGTCTCAGCTGAGTTTACCAAGGAAGCTGTACCTGATGAAACAGCTGAGGTAATGATCATTGAAGAACCAGCTGTTGCATCAACTGAACCAGAGGAAGCTGCCCCACAGAGTCCAATTGCCGATGACACTCGCTCACTGGTCGAGATCGAGGCAGTAAAACCCAGCCAAGCCGAATCCGGAACCCAGACGGATCCTGTTGAGCTCTCTGATGCAATGAAGGACGAGATTGCCAAACAAGTCGAGGAAATCCTTTTTCAGGATAGACTCAAATCAAATGTTGATACCCTTCTGCGCATCACAGCTATAGAGTCGCAAGTCCATAGCAATGGACTGTCCATTGACGACGTTCACAGATTCGCTCTCAATCTGCAGGAAAGCACCAGCAGAGATCTCAAACAATCTCTTGTTTCTCAACAAATTGATCAGTCAATTCATCTAGAGAAGAGAGTCCCTGAGATCATCTCAAACCTTCAAGCTCCACTGGTTGACGACATTGCAAATCTTTTAAGCCAGCTGGAAGCTCTCAAAAAGACCACTCTCTCCAACAGTGCTGACATCCGCCAACTCTTCAACTTATAAAAAGATCTGGATGCTCGGTAGCCGGAAGCAAGAAGAATGCCCAAATTGAATCTTGTCACGGTGACAACTCGCCAAGATCGATGATGTTGAAGGTATTCTCTCCAAGCTCGCCGCAATAGCTTGCCAACCTCTCTGCCTCCCTTGTTGATAATGCCAAAAAGGGGAAGATCATAATGAAGCCGGAAAAACAAGTGAGAGGAAGTGCAGCCAAGGGGAACTGTGCAAGCAAATTCGAGAGGAAATCGACGATTTTGCCAAAGAGCCGGATGAAGAAGAGACAGAGCCAACCGCTTCCACCAAAGCGATCCAAAGAGACATGGAGAGAGAAAATGGTTGCTCTTGCCAAAGCATGTGGACACAAGCCTGAAGAATACAAAGACTATCATTGGCTGTGTAACTTCCACAACGAGCAAAGAAAAGAAATGCAAGAGCTGGATAAGATCATTAAGAAGAAAGCTGAATCGCTCAAGCCTGCTGAGAAAAAGCAGAAGAAGAAAAGGCAGAGCTACAGGCAAGCCAAGAAGAAACAAATCCAAGCAGCCTCAGCTGACAAGAAGAACCCAGATGATATCAATGAAAACTGGGAAAGATGCAAATCAGAATTCATCAAAGAATTCTACTACTTGAATCAGTTCAAAGGCATGGATCCAGAAGCTGCTTTCCAGGACTATTTCCTCGAACTTCATGAGACAGATCCAATGATGGCAAGGTCAATTGCCCTCTATGCCAAGAGTAACAACATCCAGCTGAAGGCTCCAAAAGTCAAACAGCTAAAGCCTCCATTTCTAGCTGGAACGAACCTTCCTGACAAGGCCCAAATCATCAAAGAAATTAATCACTGGGCTGGTGAAAGAGGAATTTCAAAATCGAAGAATCAAGCTGAATGGAAGGAGCTGGAAGAGTTCATCTTCAATAGATATGGTCTAAAGACTGACCATCAGATTGATGAACAAAGGAAGCAGCAAAGCTGAAGACCCAGCCAACTGGGAATTTTATTTTTTTGAACTTTTGTATTTAGATAATTGTAAAAAAATTCTTCCTATTAATGAAAAGTTCATTTTATCAAAATCAACCTGAAGACAATCTCTCTTTGTCCAGGCTCTGAATATGTTTACCTGCTGTGATTGTTTAATTCGTTGAAACCCCGTTTCCTGTTAAGGGGGAAGCAATTTTTTTTGTTTTTCCAACTTGGGGTTTTGGCATCATCAAAAAGGGGGAAATTGTTGGGAAAATAATAGAGTTTTGAAGTGATACCAAAACCCAGCTGACCCCAACCAAGTAGATATTTACTCAAACCCAAGCGTTTTACCAGCTCACCTGTTTGAGCTTATAGAGTTTCTAAGTTCAGGTGGAATCGCTGAAGACAGCAGAAGACCCAGCTGAGTACACAGCAGGGTAAGCCAAGTCGAGTGATAAGTAACGTTATCCAGATTCAAGACGATAAAGTTCTTCCAGACACAGCTGTAGGAAAGACCCAGCTCGTGTGACAACTTAGCTCTACGTCAAGACCCAGCAGAGTTCAAGACTCAGCTCAGCGTCAATGATCCAGCAGAGTTCAAGACAGCTCAGAATCACCAGCACAGCAGAGTCGAAATGAACTTGAGATAAAGTCAGATCTGATCTGGACCATCAGGAACTCGACACCTCAGCACCTAGAAGTCAAACCTAGGATTGCTTTACGAGGAAATCAAGGAAGAAGACAAGTCAATCCTGTCAGAAGTTAGGTAAAGATTCAGAACGGCTCTTTCCAACGGCTAGTTCTAATCTCTCCCTATATATAGAAGTCTTCTTCATCATCAGAAAGTGAGGAGTGACGAGAGAATATATTCAAGAGAGATCAACATACTTCATTGAAGGAAGTCTAACCAAAGATCAAGAGATCTCTCAGAAAAGCTTAAAAGATCCAGCAGCCTTCATTCTTATAAGTTATTATTTATTCTCAGGCTGCTGAAGCTCTCTCCCACTAGTATCTAGGCATATAATCCTTCCCATCTTAAACCTAGTTTGAACGAGTTCATCATACTCAAAGTTCTTCATTGTAAGAACTCGTTCATAGTTGGAAAACCCCCCAAACCCAAACCCAGAAAAGGTTAGGTAAAGGTACGCCTGCTCGAAGCGCGTAATTCGAGTGTTGGTTCTGTAGTACCCGTAAACTACAGATTAGGCTTCAGCTGTGCCCGTAAACAGTCTGGTTACGTTTCGATACAGTACGCGTAAACTTGTATCCAGCTTGAGGAACTAAGCTGCAACGCTTGCTGACTGCGCGAAAAGTCAGTGGTATCCTTAGTGGATTACCAGAGGTTTCTGGTCGTGGACGTAGGAGTAGTTTCTCCGAACCACGTTAAGTTGCTTTGTTCTTTCATGTTTATTTATGCATCCAGCTAACCCTTCATAAGCATTATTTCAAGCTGCATAAACTGATTAACTGAAAAGAGAAACTAAGCTTTGCAATATATTTGAAGCAACAGACGGACTTTCCAAAATCCCACCACATTCCGCACACAGCCAGCTGTGTCGATCAAGCTGTCTTCCAGCTGGATCAAACACAGCCAGCTCACTCAAAAGAGTTTTAATTGGAAAAGTTTTTAAACCTTGGTGTATTCACCCCCCCTCTACACCAAGGTATCCGTCTTGGGACCATCAGTATCATTAATACTTAATTCGTCATTAACACGTCATTAGCAACTAATGACCATTAACATATATAATTAATAGCTAAAATCATCATTAACATTTAATTGATGATTACTATCTTCATTATCCTTTATTTAACATATATTTAATTTCTTTTATTCATATCTTTAACTTAAAAAATATTTTCGACTCGTCAAACGAGCTCTGAAAAATTTCAAATTAATTCCTTATACTTTTTATGCTAAATTTAGCATATTTACATAGTCACGTAGTTAAACTGGGTCTTCTATATGTATAAACCTCCGATTTGAAAAAGTAGCCGGAAAATAGAAAAATCTCAAAACTTCGTATTAAAATTCCGAAAAATTCTACGATACTTAATTTTTATCGTAGAATTCATTTCCATCATTATTTTCTTAATTAAAAATCATATACATGGCCTTTTAATATATATATATATTTCGGCCATTTTTCTAGAAATTAAGTTAAATACCCAATTTCATTCTAATCAATTTCAAACATCTTAATTTAATTTATAAGCTATATTTATAGCTTAATTACTTAATTTAATTGGATAAAAATCAAAACCCTATTATATATATATTTCGACTTTTATGAGAATTAGGGCACAATTGCTTATTTTTATCCATTTCAAATTACAACATGTCTAATTAATATTCTAGAGATTAATTATAATCTCAATTGATCAATTTAAGCTCTAAATAATTATTTTTAATTTATTTTTAATTGCTGAAAATTTCTAAAATTGTGAAATTGAGCTCCAAAAATTCTAACAAAATTCCCACATATTTTAAATAAATACCATGAGCTCAAATATATCATTACTTCATCAAATTATGCTTTGAATTAAAAACCCCTAATTTTAAGCAAACTTTATTTTTCCAACTTCATTCATATGAGCTTCAAAAATTCTCATAAATTCATTATAACCTTATTTCATCATTCTAAACTCAAATCCATCATCAATTTCATCATAGAAATTCATGCTCAAAAATTCCCAATTTATAAACCCTAATATTTCGAATTTAATAAAATTAGGGCAAGAGAAATTCTAACTCATTAAAACCATATATCATTATGCTCAATAAAATTAATTAAGCATACATTGATCATCAATTCAAGCTTAGAATATCAAAATCAATTATTCCTATTTTAGCCACATTTTTCGGCTATTTCAAAAATAAATAGGAAATTGATTAAATTCTTCTCAATTCAATTATTCAACATACTTATAGAATTCATATAAGCTCATATCAATCATCCATTTGATCATAGAAGATCAAATTCTAAAAAAATCTCAATTTTGGCCAACTTTCGGCCATTTTGACAAAAATAATGAAATTGATTATTCTTGCTCAGTTAAATCATTTCTCATGCTTATACTCATCATAGAAACTCATATAACTCATCAATTTGATCATATAAATCAAGAATCAAAAACCCCAATTTATTTCATAATTTTCGAAAAAATGAGAATTAGGGATAGGGTTTGATTTCTCAATGATTTAATGATAGAAATTTAATCTAAATCATAGATTTAACATCATACTTAAAGATCAAATCCATCCTCTAACATATACTAAATTTTCGAAATTTTTGGAGATAAAGGGGATGACTTGTTCTTGCTTAATATTAAGCTAAAAGCTTAACTAATAATAAATCTCACATTTTTGGATGATTTTATGATTATTTCCTTTGATCACCCAAGCTTAATTCTTCCTTCTTCAATGGAGTTTTTGTGTGTGTGTGTAAGTGTGTGTGTGATGCGTGAGTTGAGAGAGATGAAGAGATGAATGAGGATGATTAATTAAATGCTAACTTATCTAATATAAATACATTGTATATAGATTACTTGCTAACTACTCATCCAACATCTATCATAATTATGTTGGGAGACATGGTGAGGTGGCCCTAATTAAATAATAAAATAATAGATGTTAGTGTTAGTAATCTAACACATGCTTTAATTAATTTATTAACCTTAGATTAATAATTAAACTAATCATTCAATATTGATAATCAAGGTTTAATTAGGAAATAATAATTAAGCTTATAATACAAGCTTTATTTCCTAGGAAAAATTATGCTTAATAACTTAGCTTAATTAATTAAGGGTTAATTTGGTATAAAACCATAAAGAATTCCTAAATTTTGGTTTTTCCCACAAACTTTTAATTTTGTTTCTAAAACCATAAACTTTCAATTTTTCCGAAATTTCCCCCAAAATCAAATTCCGGTCAAATCGAAATGATGTGGCACCGGAAATTGCTGACGTGTACTTTTTATTAAAGAGTTAATTTGGTATAAATCCATAAAGAATTTAAAAATTCTGGTTTTTCCCATGAACTTTTTAATTTTGTTCTAAATCCATAAACTTTCGGTTATTTCGGAATTTTTAAAATAAATAGATTTCGCATGTTAATTACTAAACAAACGTGTATTGATTTAGCCATATTAATTTGTATCGTATACACGTACAATAATTGTATGCATAAATATTGTCCTTATTTGTATTAACATGTTCTTTGAATAAATGAATAATTGTATCTTAGGACGACAAAAAGAAGCAAAGACATTCATTCATATAATTATTGTACGTGTATAAGATACAAATTAACATGACTAAATGAATACACGTTTGTTTAGAATTAACATGGCAAAATCTATTTATTTTAAAAATTTTGAAAAAACTGAAAGTTTATGGATTTAGAAACAAAATTAAAAAGTTTATGGGAAAAACCGAAATTTTGGAATTCTTTATGGATTTAAACCAAATTAACTCTTTAATAAAAAGGACACGTCAGCAATTTCCGGCGACACATCATTTCGATTTGGTCGGAAACCGATTTCGGGGGGAATTCCGGAAATATTGAAAGTTTATGGTTTTAGAAACAAAATTAAAAGTTTGTGGGAAAAACCAGAATTTGGGAATTCTTTATGGTTTTATACCAAATTAACCCATTAATTAATTAAACATTTAGCATAGAAATCTCATCTTGTTCAATCAATTAATTCTATAATTAATTGATCATTCATCAAATAAGTAATCATAGAGGCTTTAATTAAAAAGCTCTCAATCTATAAAAATTTATTAGGGTTTCTCAAACCGTAATATAAGCTTCCTCTGAAAATTTTCGTAAATAAAATCCGAAAATTAAATAAATTTCCGAAGAAAAATTCATAAATCTCTAGAAAAAATACTTCAAAAATGACACATATTTCTCGCATATAATGGCACATAATCATAAACACCTTTAATATTTCATTTCGGATTCACCGAAATGAAAATAAAACTTAAATCATCAAAATTCGGCAAATTAAGCTGCCGAATTATTTTAACTGCCGGAACTTAATTTCCTTCTAAGTTCTCGCATTTTTACATTATTCTAAATAATTATCTTAAATAATTACTAAGATTAGTTATGAAAAAGCGGGGTATTACAATTTGATGCCATTTATTTCAAGAAAACTATGCTTTGTTTGAGTTTTATAGCACAAGTGTTATTTTTTGTGAAGTTATTACGCTTGTTTGCATGTTTCGTTCAAATTGCAGAAAAATAAAAACCAAGTTTGTAATACCCCGGGTTTTATTATTTCGTCATAATTAAAATTTTATTAATTATTAAAGTTTTGCATTTCTTAATTGCTAATTTTCAATTATAAGATTTATGGCGCGATCCGTTTCTGAAAATTAATTTCAGAAATAGAGTAATCGGATACAGGATTATGGTTTCGGCGCCCGATTAATTTTTCGTTCGAGACCTCGGAATTGAGCAGCGTCTGCATTTCCATTCACTTATTTCTCGATACGAATCTTTTTCCAAAAAGTCAGTTTTTGTCATTTCCGAATATTTTTATCGACCCGTCGCGTCTCGACTGTTTCTTATTTTCGAAAAACGAACCGACATTTCCGACAAATTAAAATATTTCGGATTCAATGGTCTCGACCATTTTCGTCAAAAATATTGTCGTCTAAGAATCTCGTTGCTCGTTTTAATTTACGGTTTAAAAACTTAAATATCTAGATTTTAAATTTAGATAAAGTCTATCCTAATATTACCTTTAAATATCTCTCTCTTTCACCCCCATCTGCCGTCCCATTTCCCCATAGCAGTAAATCAAAATTTAAAAATCTAGCTAAATCTCTAAATATCAAATTGTGTCAGTAGGTGATCATCACATTCAATTCATCCAGCAAATAAACTTTGCTAGTAAATATAACCCCCCTGGGTTAATTACTCTCTTATCACAAACAAATTACAACCAAGAAAAAGTAAAGGAAGAAGAAGCTCTGCAAGGGAATTTCAGTCACAAGATTCAGCATTTGAATTCATTCATAAACCATCCATCCGTTCAACAATCCAACTAGTAAGTTTATACAACTCAAAATCTAATTTACGTGTAAGAAAAACTCTGTTTCCTTTTCTTAAAGAACTTCAAACTGAAAGCATATAAAATAAGAGTATAATCTATTTTAATTTTTCCCAGCAAAGCAATATTAACAAGCATGATCATAACTCAAGAATCATCCATCTATGAACTAAGTGCAATTCAATAAGGAAACCAGAGTCCAGTATTCACAAAACTGATCCTAGAAACACTGTTGTGCCAAATAAGAAACTGTGCACAATTTGTAGAACCTGCTTTACATTTCTACTTTTCCTTCAAACTCGAATTATCGAGCCTTGGTTGCGGTTTGTTGTCGAGTCCGATGATAGGGCCGAGTCGGAATAGTTTGGACGTCGACGCCGACGACGAAAGTCATTCTGGGCTGCCGCTCGTTTTGCCAATTTTGAAGACGGCAGTGGTGGTTTTCCGACTATCTGTTTGGCCAAGGAGAGGACGGCGGCTGTTGCTGTTGTCCGAACACCATCGTTAGGCGTACGGTAGGGTCGCCGGAATTTAGAGAAGAGAAGAGAAATTAGGGATTTTGATTTTTAATGAAGAAAATAATGATAGAATTGGAATCTACGTTAAAAATTAAGTGACGTAGAATTTTTCAGAATTTTAATACCAAGTTTTGAAATTGAGAGTTCTAGAGTTTAATTCCTGGATTAAGCCAGCTTGATTAACTCAAATTGATCCGCCAAATTTTGATTAACTCAAATTTGAACTCACAATTGGAATCACATTTGGACCGTCCAATTGGATTAACTCACCGAACTCGCCACTGAATCACCCAAATTTGGACTCACTGGATTAACCCAATTGGACTCCAATTGGATTAACTCAAATTTGACCCGTCGGAATTACCCAATTTGGACCTAGTCACTGGATTAACTCAATGGTCCAACAATCGGTTTTCTAGCCGGCTACTTTTCCGGCTCAGTTTTCTAGCCAGCTCAGTTTTCTAGCCAGCTCAGTTTCTAGCCAGCTCAGTTTTCCAAATAACTCAGTTTTTCCAGCTAGCTTGATTTTCCAGACAGCTTGTTTTATCCAGCTGATTTATGATCAACTTGTTTTCAGTTGTTTCTTTCGTAAACTCAAAAGTATATATTAAAGATTAATCAAGTTATCAAGTCTGTTATCGTATGGTTTCCCTCTCGATCTTTTTCTAAGATTTGATTATTTACGATTAAAGGAGGACATCATACATAGAAGAAAGGACGGAAGATTGAAGCTGGGTTTCCGTTCTGTAAACCGTTAAGGTGGGCTTTTTTCTATTATACAAATAAAATGTGGCTATTCAGTTTACTGAATAAACTCGAGCTTTGCTCTGTTTGTTTTTCTTATCGCTTTAAAAAGCATGTTTTAAAGTGATTATCTTGGCATAAAAGAATTTGTTTTGTGAGTTCTATTATGCCTATCTGAGTTGGTTCGCCAACTAGAAATCGATCGGATTCTGAGTTAGCCAAGAGGGTGCTTTCCAGAATTAGTGTACACGGTAGCCGGAGTGTGTGGTACTCTGTTGAGGGGTAGCCAGCCACGGTGAGAAACGACCGCGGAAGAGTGCATTCTTCCCCGGCGTTATTCAGATTTGGTCATATTGAATTAAAAGTAAGAAAATGCTTGCAAGCGATTATGAAAAGAAATTTTAGTAAGCACGGGCCTTTAATGAAAAACCCCGTTGAGTTACTGTTGAAATGCCTGATAAATCCATTAAATCTATTATATGTTTTTGGCATGTGTTCACTAAGTACTTTGTACTTAGCCCTGTATATGTTTTTAAATATGCAGGTTGAGTGACGGGTGACGGCGGGAGTTGAGTACGTGGTTGTAAATCCTTAATAAAGCTAGTCGAGCCTCGATTTCACATCTTCATATGTGGAGTCAATCTACGTTCTTTTTCCGCTGCAAACACTCTAATATGTTATAACACTTTTTGTTTAAGTATTTTGTACTTGAAACTTGAAACGACTTGTTAGTTATATTTGAGAAATCCTTCGAGGTTGTCTCGCGTGATATAATCAAAGTTCACTTCTATGTATTTCCTTGATGATTAGAGATTTATCCCTCATTTATTCATTAATTCCCTTTCTTCCCCGCTTCTTAATTCCAACCCCTAGTCACACCCCGGCTTAGCCGTCCTTCGGGATTTGGGGCTGTGACAGAGTGGTATCAGAGCGTTTCGTTTGCTCCGAGCCTGAGTCTTCTTTTGAGTAAAAGTTTAGTTCGAACCACTAAACTTGAGAAACTAGTCACGAACTCAACACCCCGTTACGCCGGCTCAACCAATAATAAGGTAAGAAATTTTAAAAGTTCTCGTTCTTTGCAAAAGTTTAAAAACATCTTGAAAATATGTTTTAAATATTATTCTAAGCTTGAATTTAATGCTAGAATTTATCTCCTTGGAATAATATGATTTATAATTTCTGTTGTCAAGAGCATGTCAAATTGAGAACTTAGAAGAATTTGCTAAGGCATTTTCCCGATTTTTGAGAACTTAGAGTTTTAAGAAGCATTGGTTTCAAAGCAATAAAGAAGAACTCAATCAACGAAGAAATGAAGAAGTAAAGAGAAACGAAAGCAAAAGAGGACGTATGTCACTTGCGTGTAAGTGATATGAGCACAGTCATCTTCATTGAAGTTCATTATTCGACGGAACTTCAAGTTGACTTTGCTTTCCATTATAGAGAACCGTTTAGATTTTGCTGGTCGAATCTAGCTAAGTAAAGTTTAGTTGAGTTCTTCCTTTATTAGAGTTAAGAAACCTCTAAGTATAGAGTTATAAAATTTGAGAATTTTTTTTTTATTATTTTTGGATTATATGCAATTTTGAGATAATTGCTAAGTGCTTAAGTTAAGTGGTGCTATTTATTGCTTAAGTTGTTTTTGTTTAATACACAGTTTATTCTTTAAGTGCTTTAAGAATCCCTTAAGTTGTGTTAGTTTTTATCCTACCAGTTACTGATTTGTGTTTTGCAAATTCTTCTCATAGGATGAGTACGGAGTGCTTCTCGAGCTTCTTTAGCAACCGGTTCAAGCCTCCTGTTAAGCCTGAAGTACTTTTGAGGCTGTACCATGACTTCATTCCACGCTCGGGTTGTGACTTTGGACAGTATGTTATAGACTTTCTACACTACTGGAAACCTGTTAAGCAACTTGGAGTGGACGATAGACAAGCTATGGTGGACTGTATCGCCATGATGCCCCAGAAATGGAAGGGATGGGCGCAAAAACAGTCATGGTTTTTCCTTGTCTTGGTGGGGGCCAACACGGAACCTACAGGTGACTTTTGTCTGTTTGCATCCGCTTTGTTGAGACAGTTTGTCACAGTGGGTAGTTGTCCAAGAGTTGAATATGAGGAGCACGCTTCGTACCGTCGACTGAATGACCTAGTACCGGTGACTGACTTTCTTCCTGGGATCCTTCCAGAGGAGGCAGGGTCGACTACTGACCTACCCTTTCTTGGGGTTAGCCAGGCCGACGAGTTTGCAGCTGGACCTTCTGCGGTCCCACTTGACTATGGATTTCTTGAAGATATCACCTCCTCGTACCCTGCACACCTAACCCAGCCCTTAACTGCAGTGGACCTTACTGAGCTCCCATACCCTGTCTTTTTAGACGAGCCGATGGCTACTGTCGATTGGGCTAGTCTTGCTGAGGAGATGGCAGCACCAGAGTTGTACTTGGGGCCCGAGCAGCTAGCACCGGCCGAGCCACACCAGGGTGTAGCAGAGCTGACAGTACCGGATCAGCACATACCCGATGCCGAGGTCGAAGGGACCTTGGGAGCAGTTTTCGGCGTAGAGCTAGAGGAGGAAGAGGACCCCGAGGAGTTTCCTTGGTGGTTGGAGCCCGCTGAGGGCAGTGAGGAGAGTACTGCAGCGTCTCCGAGAGTCAGACATGGACCCGTCTAGGGCCAGTTAGCTGTGGGAATTAGTTTTTGCTTTTGTAAATAGATCTGGAATGTGTTAGACTTCTTTTGGTGTAAATAGTCGGGAGTTAATGTAAATATAATCCCGAGTCTAGCATCTTTCCCTGTTGTTGACGGCAATGCATCTTGTTAAAGCATACCGTTTTTTTTAAATTTATAGAAGCATATTATAGATAGGCAGATAGCCTAGTCTGGACGAGATAAAGTCTAGATCTTTTGGATGTAAGACCTCGTGGAGGCAAATTTTGGTTATTCCAATATATATATATGACCCCATGTGAGGGCTTTTACTCTTATGTTGCAATCTTCTTATATTCTGTTTTTATGTTTGTCAACTTGAGAAGTTGTACAATCGAAATCCATTTATCTTTGTTCAAGTAATGATTGCCAATCTGTTTAAAGTTGTCATCGAGTATGCCAGTTTGATAAGTTGTGTTCTAATAAGTTTCTTTCTAAATTCCAGAATATCTTCAAAATGGAAGCTGAAAATGAAGGAGGAAGAAGAGGACGTGGGAGAGGTAGAGGAAGAGGTAGGGGTAGGGGTAGACCTCGAAGAGAAGATCAGGAGCGCCAGGAAGCCCCACCACCACCTCCACCTCCACCACCACATCGCCGTGATATCGAGGATCTATTCCTCAAAAGAAATCCGCCTACTTTCAATGGATCTGGAAACCCGAGCGATGCTGAGCTTTGGGTAAGAGCTATTGAAAGAATTTTCCAGCTTCTCGATGTACGATGAGGAGCGTCTCTCTTGCATAGCCTTTTCAACTCATTGGACTCGCCGACTTCGGTGGGAGGCTCGCAAGAAAATCATTCCGGAGGAGCATCCGGCTCGGTATACCCGGAATGAATTCAAAGAGGCACTCGTTTGATAAATACGTGCCAAAGACTTATAGAGCAAAGAAGAATCGAGTTCTATAATTTGAAACAAGGAAAGATGTCCGTGACGGAATATGATGGAATATTCGTGAATTGGCAAGATATGCACCGGATCAAGTTGATACGGATGAGAAAATGGCAAAGAAAGTTTCGTTCGGACTAAGACACGAGATTGGAGTGTCGTTAGCTAGTCCGTGGAGGGCTGAGCTACAACGAGTCACTAGAGAGAGCTCTAGAGATGGACAATGCCGGAAGAAAGACGAGCTCCGCATACGTACGGTACAAGCTCAAGCTCGGACTCGAATCATTTCAACAATAACTACAAGGGCAAGAGAAAATGGGAAGGCGGAAATAACAAAGGGTTACTATCAACACAACAACCGTCGTGGGTAATCGTGGTGGTAATCAACGCGGCTTTCAACTTAATCGAATAGCAATCCGAACAATAACAACCTTGGCAAGAGGCCATGGCAAGGAAACAACTCGGGCAATGGCAAGGGCGGCGAATGCTCCGAATCAAGGAGGCAACGGTCGAGGAAAGGTTGTAATCCCTACTTGCCGTAAGTGTAATAGGGTACATTTCGGCGTCCGTCGCGTGGGCACCGAAAGCTGTTTTAACTGCGGCCAAAAGGGTCACATGAAGAGAGAGTGCCCGAGACCACCCCAAGCACTTAGGCCGAACCAATATGGTCAACCCCAACCTCTGAGGGCTATACAGGCGCAGCCGCAACCTCAACAACAGCCACAACAGCGGAATGCTGTGGCCTTTGCCATCGAACAAAAGTTCGCCAATTAAGAACAAAGGAAATTTGGCGGTATGGGCAAACTTCTTAATTTTCCTGTAATTATTTTGTTCGATACCGGAGCATCACACTCTTTTATTTCTAGTTCTTGTGTTGATAATTTAGATATCATACCAGAACGAGCTAGTCATAAAATGAGAGTAACTACACCATCCGGAGAGATCACAACCACTTCACTTGTTCGCTCTAACCTAGAATTGGAACTAGGAACTTTTAAGGTTATAGCTAACAATTTGAATGTCATGGTAATGCGGGAACGTAGATATAATCCTAGGAATGGATTGGTTAGCCGAGAACTATGCTACGATTCTCCGTAATGAGAGAAAAATTTCTTTTCAATTACCCGGAGAAGAGCCCACGTTAATTTCACGGAATTACAATGGGTAGGAGAGTGCCGCTTATCTCCCCGCCCTTCAAGCTAAGAAGATGATGAAAAAGAAAGACCGTCGGACTTTCCTTGTTTACTCGAACGGGGGAAGCCGGAGTCGAAAAGACATCATAGGAGATGTGGCGATCGTCGAGAATTCTCGAGGATGTATTTCCAGAAATACTACCGTGATTGCCACAAAATCGACAAGTGGACTTCAACATTGACTCGGAGCCCGGCCGCCCCGATGTCGAAAGCACCACTGTAATGGCACCGAAGGAATTACAAGAACTCAAGATACAACTACAAGAGTTGTTGGATCTTGGGTTTTATTAGACCAAGTGTTTCACCATGGGGAGCACCCGTTCTATTTGTAAAGAAAAGGACGGCACAATGAGGATGTGCATAGATTATCGAGAGTTGAACAAGATAACCCTCAAGAATAAATATCCTTTGCCAAGGATAGATGACCTCGTTTGATCAACTCAAGGGAGCATGTGTGTTTTCAAAAATAGACCTTAGGTCCGGGTATCATCAATTGAAAATCAAACCAGAAGATATACCCAAGACGGCTTTCCGAACACGATATGGCCACTACGAGTTCTTAGTTATGCCATTCGGATTGACTAATGTTCTCTGCAGATATTCATGGATCTCATGAATAGAGTTTTTCACCCATACTTAGACAAGTTTGTCTTAGTATTTATAGACGACATTCTCATTTATTCCAAAAATGAGAAAGAGCACGAAGAACACTTGAGAATAGTGTTGGAAACTTTGAGCACTGAGAAACTATATGCCAAGTTCGCAAGTGCGAGTTTTGGCCGAGTGAAGTGATGTTTCTTGGGCACATTGTGTCGGCGCACAGGAGGTATCAAGGTGGACCCCCGCTAAAGTGAAAGCGGTACGTGACCGGAAATCACCAACCAACCCTAATGAGATTAGGGAGCTTTTTAGGTCTAGCCGGATACTATAGAAGATTCATTGAAGGATTTTCTAAGATAGCTAGACCTATGACACAATTACTCAAGAAAGCGAATCAAATATAAGTGGACGGATGAGCACAGGCAAATTTCCAAGAACTAAAAGACAAGTTGACTACGGCACTCGCTTGGCTCTCCTGAAGCATAAATAAAGAATATGTGGTGTATACGGATGCTTCTAAAAATGGACTAGGTTGTGTACCGATGCAAGATGGAAAGGTGATAGCCTATGCATCACGACAACTTAGGCCACATGAAGTCAATTACCCCACACATGATCCGGAATTAGCCGTTGTGCATTCGTTAAAAATCTGGAGACATCACCTATATGGAGTTAGGGTTGAGATTTTTACGGATCATAAGAGTCTAAAATACTTTTTCGAGCAAAAAGAATTGAATATGAGACAAAGAAGATGGCTCGAATTAGTAAAGGATTATGACTGTGGTATCAATTACCATCCAGGCAAAGCTAATGTTGTAGCAGATGCTTTGAGTCGCAAGACTCCAACACACTTAGCTTGTTTCCTTACCGAAGAAGGAGAACTCATTCAAGACTTTGAGAGAATGAGTTTGGAGGTGATCAATTCACCAGAAACAATAACTAGTCGTGTTGCAACCCTAGTGGCTATACCAGACTTGCGAGAAAGAATAATAAGTGCTCAGAGGAAAGATGAGGTGTTTGAGAAACTACGTCTGAAGGTGAGATCAGGTAACCCTAGCGGTTATTCTGAAGCAACAGATAATGCAATCGAGTTCGATGGAAGACTTTGTATTCCTCACGATGATGAACTGAAAAATGACATCATGAGTGAATCTCATGATACACCTTACACTGCTCATCCGGGAAGTACGAAGATGTATCAGGACTTAAAGAGAAAGTTCTGGTGGGACGGCTTAAAGCGAGATGTAGCCTCCTTCGTAGAACGATGTCTGGCTTGTCAGCAAGTAAAAGCCTTACACCAACGACCTTATGGGAAGTTACAACCGTTGGATATTCCAACATGGAAGTGGGAAGGTATAACAATGGATTTTGTGACCGGTCTGCCGAAGTCAAAAAGAGGAAACACTGCAATATGGGTTGTAGTAGACCGTCTCACAAAGTCAGCTCATTTTATACCAATTCCGATTACCTATGGATCGGAGAAATTAGCCCAATTATATGTCCGTGAGATCGTACGTCTGCACGGAGTACCAACATCGATAACATCAGATAGAGATTCAAAATTCACCTCAAGATTTTGGATCAGCTTGCAAAAAGAATTGGGTACCAAACTCAATTTCAAAGGCACCCTCAAACGGACGGTCTCGAAAGAACAATCCAAACACTAGAAGACATGTTGAGAACTGTGGTGTTGGATCAAGGTGGGAGCTGGGAAAATGTTTTGCCACTTAATCGAATTTGCTTATAATAACGATTATCAAGCAACAATAGGCATGGCTCCATATGAAGCATTGTATGGAAAGAAATGTAGATCACCGCTTTATTGGGATGAAGTAGGTGAAAGGAAAAATCTAGGGCCAGATTCAGTCGGTGAAATGATAAAGATCATTCGACAGATCCGACTGAGAATAAAGGAAGCCCAAAGTCGACAGAAATCTTATGCCGACGTACGTCGATCTGAGTTATCATTCGAAATTGGGGATAAGGTTTTCCTCAAGGTTTCTCCGTCTAAGGGAATTATTAGGTTTGGCGTGAAGGGTAAGCTTAGACCCAGATTTATTGGACCTTTTGAGATTTTGGAAAAGATAGGACTCGTTGCTTATAGATTGGCTTTACCGCCAAGTCTAGGGAGTGTTCATAATGTTTTCCATGTCTCTCAATTAAGAAAATACGTGTTCGATCCTAAACACGTGGTTCGCCAGCAAGACATTGTTCTTAGTCCGGATTTGAGCTATGAAGAAAGACCGCAAGCTATCTTGGACCGAAAGGTACAAGAACTACGAACCAAGACGATACCACTTGTAAAAGTTTTATGGAATCACCACGGGCAAGAAGAAGCTACGTGGGAACTCGAAGAAAAGATGCTGGAAAAATACCCTGAGCTTTTTGAAGAAGGTATGCAAATTTCGGGACGAAATTTCTTGTTAGAGGGGTAGAATGTAATACCCCGGGTTTTATTATTTCGTCATAATTAAAATTTTATTAATTATTAAAGTTTTGCATTTCTTAATTGCTAATTTTCAATTATAAGATTTATGGCGCGATCCGTTTCTGAAAATTAATTTCAGAAATAGAGTAATCGGATACAGGATTATGGTTTCGGCGCCCGATTAATTTTTCGTTCGAGACCTCGAATTGAGCAAATGGCTCCGCATTTCCATTCACTTATTTCTCGATACGAATCTTTTTCCAAAAAGTCAGTTTTTGTCATTTCCGAATATTTTTATCGACCCGTCGCGTCTCGACTGTTTCTTATTTTCGAAAAACGAACCGACATTTCCGACAAATTAAAATATTTCGGATTCAATGGTCTCGACCATTTTCGTCAAAAATATTGTCGTCTAAGAATCTCGTTGCTCGTTTTAATTTACGGTTTAAAAACTTAAATATCTAGATTTTAAATTTAGATAAAGTCTATCCTAATATTACCTTTAAATATCTCTCTCTTTCACCCCCATCTGCCGTCCCATTTCCCCATAGCAAGAATCAAAATTTAAAAATCTAGCTAAATCTCTAAATATCAAATTGTGTCCGCAGGTGATCATCACATTCAATTCATCCAAGAAATAAACTTTGCTAGTAAATATAACCCCCCTGGGTTAATTACTCTCTTATCACAAACAAATTACAACCAAGAAAAAGTAAAGGAAGAAGAAGCTCTGCAAGGGAATTTCAGTCACAAGATTCAGCATTTGAATTCATTCATAAACCATCCATCCGTTCAACAATCCAACTAGTAAGTTTATACAACTCAAAATCTAATTTACGTGTAAGAAAAACTCTGTTTCCTTTTCTTAAAGAACTTCAAACTGAAAGCATATAAAATAAGAGTATAATCTATTTTAATTTTTCCCAGCAAAGCAATATTAACAAGCATGATCATAACTCAAGAATCATCCATCTATGAACTAAGTGCAATTCAATAAGGAAACCAGAGTCCAAACATTCACAAACTGATCCTAGAAACACTGTTGTGCCAAATAAGAAACTGTGCACAATTTGTAGAACCTGCTTTACATTTCTACTTTTCCTTCAAACTCGAATTATCGAGCCTTGGTTGCGGTTTGTTGTCGAGTCCGATGATAGGTTCGAGTCGGAATAGTTTGGACGTCGACGCCGACGACGAAAGTCATTCCGGGTCGCCGCTCGTTTTGCCAATTTTGAAGACGGCAAAGTGGTGGTTTTCCGACTATCCGTTCGCGGCCAGAGAGGACGGCGGCTGTTGCGTCGTTGTCCGAACACCATCGTTAGGCGACGGCAGGGTCGCCTAATTTAGAGAAGAGAAGAGAAATTAGGGATTTTGATTTTTAATGAAGAAAATAATGATAGAATTGGAATCTACGTTAAAATTAAGTGACGTAGAATTTTTCGAATTTTAATACCAAGTTTTGAAATTGAGAGTTCTGTAAGTTTAATTCCCGGATTAAGCCAAATTTTTGATTAACTCACCGGATCCGCCTTTTGATTAACTCACCAATCCGAATACTGAATCACCCTGACCTGGGCCAAATTGGATTAACTCGGCTGAACTCAGTCCGCTGGAATCACCCACTGACCTGGCCAATTGGATTAACCTACCTGACCTGGGCCAGGATTAACTCATTGGACCTGGCCAGTTGGAATTATCAAATTGGACCTAGTCACTGGATTAACTACCTGGTCCGATTTTTTTCTATTAGCTACTGGCTTTTCTAGCCTGGGCTTTTCTAGCCGCTGGGCCTGGCTAATAAAGCTATTTTCCAAATAACTCGCTTTTTCCACTTAGCTTGATTTTCCGCATAAATTGTTTTATCCAATTGATTTATGATCAACTTGTTTTCGCTGTTTCTTTCAGTAAACTCAAAAGTATATATTAAAGATTAATCAAGTTATCAAGTCCGTTATCGTATGGTTTCCCTCTCGATCTTTTTCTAAGATTTGATTATTTACGATTAAAGGAGGACATCATACATAGAAGAAAGGACGGAAGATTGAAGCTGGGTTTCCGTTCTGTAAACCGTTAAGGTGGGCTTTTTTCTATTATACAAATAAAATGTGGCTATTCGCATCGAATAAACTCGAGCTTTGCTCGTTTGTTTTTCTTATCGCTTTAAAAGCATGTTTTAAAGTGATTATCTTGGCATAAAAGAATTTGTTTTGTGAGTTCTATTATGCCTATCCGAGTTGGTTCGCCAACTAGAAATCGATCGGATTCCGAGTTAGCCAAGGGTGCTTTCCGTAATTAGTGTACACTCGCAGTGAGTGTGTGGTACTCTGAGGAGGGTAGCCGCCCACGGTGAGAAACGACCGCGGAAGAGTGCATTCTTCCCCGGCGTTATTCAGATTTGGTCATATTGAATTAAAAGTAAGAAAATGCTTGCAAGCGATTATGAAAAGAAATTTTAGTAAGCACGGGCCTTTAATGAAAAACCCCGTTGAGTTACTGTTGAAATGCCTGATAAATCCATTAAATCTATTATATGTTTTTGGCATGTGTTCACTAAGTACTTTGTACTTAGCCCTGTATATGTTTTTAAATATGCAGTTGAGTGACGGGTGACGGGAGTTGAGTACGTGGTTGTAAATCCTTAATAAAGCTAGTCGAGCCTCGATTTCACATCTTCATATGTGGAGTCAATCTACGTTCTTTTTCCGCTGCAAACACTCTAATATGTTATAACACTTTTTGTTTAAGTATTTTGTACTTGAAACTTGAAACGACTTGTTAGTTATATTTGAGAAATCCTTCGAGGTTGTCTCGCGTGATATAATCAAAGTTCACTTCTATGTATTTCCTTGATGATTAGAGATTTATCCCTCATTTATTCATTAATTCCCTTTCTTCCCCGCTTCTTAATTCCAACCCCTAGTCACACCCCGGCTTAGCCGTCCTTCGGGATTTGGGGCTGTGACAAAGTTGGAATGAAAGGATCATGTGATATTGAAGATGAGTTCGATACGAGTCCGTAGGAAAAAACGGGAGGCAAATCGGAGTCCGGACGAGAGAGAACGAGTCAAAATAAAAATGTTGTGCAGCCATAAGCTTCAAGCGCGCGGGTGCGCGCTCAGCCTGCTACAGAGAGTTGTTTTCATGAAGACCACGCGCGGCCTAGCCTCCCCACACGCACGGGCGCGCGCGCAACATTCATGTCCGGGTTTGACTTTTGTCCACCTAATTTTCCTATAATTTTGAACCTATTTTGACCTACCTAACTCTCTTTACTACCCAACACTATAAATACCCCTCCAAAACTCAAGCCCTAGCATCTATCTATCATCCTCCCACCACCCATACACACTACACTTATTTTCACACACTACACCTTCCACCATTGAGGCTTGAAGAGTTGGAGCTTGAAGAGGGGGAATCAAAGCTACATCATTGGAGATCCAAAGTTTCTAGGATTTGTCTCTTCAATTCTTACTTCTTTGAATCTTTGAGAATGTTTGTTTTTTATTTGGAATTTTTGTTAGACATGAAGATGCTTGGCTAAATTTCCATATTCTAGGGATTAAACTAGTGGGTTTGTAATGGGTGGATTTTGATTTGACTAATTTATGGATGAGTTTCTCTCTATTTTATTGTGTGCTTGATTTGAATTTGTGCTTGATTGATTGGCCATCTTTTGGGTATTTTTAATTGGTGTTAAATCAAGAATCGAGAGATGGGATTTAATGCTAGAATAGGCACTCAAGGCACGTCTTTTCAACAAACCGACAGGTTGAGATTAGGAGTGAGGGCTTTTTGATCCTAGGAGCCTTTAGGAGTTGTAGGCTAACTTAGTGACCGGAGACGGCAAAATTCATGGAATACTCAATTCATGAGATCCATAAATACTACTGGAATATTTGTCAGTCCAAACGGCATAATACAAACTCGTAGTGTCCGTATCTTGTTCTGAAAGGTGTCTTCTAAATATCTTCTTGCTTAATCTTTAACTAATGATAACCAGATTTCATATTAATCTTCGAGAATATTCTAGCTCCTATGAGCTGATCAAAAAGATCATTTATTCTCAGCAAAGGATACTTATTCTTCCAAGTTAACTTATTTAACTCTCGGTAGTCATACACATTCTCAACTACCGTCCTTTTTCTTGACAAACAAGATTGATGCTGCCTAGGGAAAAATACTAGGTCAAATAAAACTTAGATCAAACAACTCTTGCAACTGGATCTTTAACTCTTGCAACTCTTTCGGAGTCATCCTATATGGCATCTTTAAAACTAGAGCTAATCCTGATTCAAGATCTATGGTGAACTCCACTTGCCTATCTGTCGGCAATCCTGGCAAAATCTCAGGAAATACATCCTGGAAATCTCTGACTACAACTCTATCTTCAATACTCTCTTCTCGATTTTCAACTTAGTCGAAATAGATAAGATATGCTTTCACATCTTTTCTTTTCAATAATTTCTCTACTCGAATTGTCGAGATAATCGGCGATCTTCTATGACTTCTTTCTATCTTATTTCTTTTTCTAGAAAGCATTCTAATTAACCAACTCAGGGTTTTCCGAAGAATTTTATTTTCTTTTAAACGGAATAAACTTTCTTGATTTTTAAACTTAATAAAATTCTTATTCACATCTTTAGCACATAACATGCTCATCATAAATAATGAATCAAAAGATTCACTCTCATCATCATATAATTAAATCATCAAGAATTTAACTTGAAAGTTTAAGCACTTTCACATATTAAGCTTTAATATAAAAGGAGTTACTTCTCAAAATAATAATTCCAAACATGGAACTTAACATTCACGTAAATCAAATCTTATCATAGCATAATCACTTTCATAACTTAACTCAGTAATTAAGCAATAGCACAATAACTTCATAAACTCTTCCTCATTTTGGTAATCAACATCAAAGCACTCAACTTTATAAACTTTTCTTACTCATTCAAATAATTCATAAAATACTTAACTTATAACTTTTGACAAGCAACTTATTTCTTTCATATTTAGCTTATATTCATAAAATTCTCATTCTTCAAGCTCTAGCTTCATATTGACAGCTAACTTACTTTATGTTTATCAAAGCATAATAACTTTTTATCTTTCTTATGCATATAACATCAGGAATTCATCAACTGAACTAAATGACCACTTTAGTCATTCTTTCATATACTGGAAAATATTTCTCTTTGAGATCTTTTCAAGATAATAAATCTATCAACAGAAAAATTATCCTTATCTCAACTGTGATGTTCTAGCATCACACAACATAATAGCGACGACACCGACTACTAATCTGTTACCGAAAAATCTAAGGTCAAATTATGCATTTATTTATCGCTCACATTTCCACTTTTATACTACTTCTTTCTTTCACGCTCTAATTATTGGTAATAATTAAAAATGTCAACTCTCTGCTGGCCGTCCTTGGAAAGCTTTTCTTCTTTATTAAATGCATTCTCGAAATCTACACTATCGACTTCTGCATCATCTTCTTCTACTACTTCTTCTTTAACGATCACATCTCAGCCTAAGGTAAGCTTGACTTTATCTTCAGTGTCCGCAACTGGTGTCGATGGGAAACTAGCCTCGAACTTGACTTCTGGGGAGGAACACGTCGAAGCTTGGCTAAACAATCTATCATTTTAGTAGCTGGATTGTTGTTGAGGTCGTCGTATTATTATCCTCCTGATACGGTTGGAATGATACCGCTTTAAGCTCCTTTGCTAGAATGGAGAAATGGAGGTGAAAGAAAAACTTAAGATTCAGAGGGTTGAGAATATGAAGGACCCTCGGAAAAAAAATCACCTCTGAACAAAGAACTAAAATTAATCAAATTCTTAAAATAAAAAATTTCTGAGATCAAAACTGACGCCTTTAACTGGATAAAGAAATTACAGGTCTAACAATCCGAGAAGTAGGTTGGGGAATGAAAGATCCCGAACCGTAACTAAATCAGATAATTGAGGCTAAATAAATATTAGCTCAGGTATTCCTAACGAAACAAGAAATGAATTACATTGTCCTGAGATATTAACTTCATCAATTAATTCTTTTGAGATATTACTTCATTTCAAACTCTTCTAAGATACTACATGAATGTGGCTAACAGGAGAAAAGAACATCGGTCGACGGATGAAACGATCGACGAAAGAAAAAAAAATCCAGCCTGTTCTGCCCAGCCACCGTTGGGATCCAGCCGCGGTTAGCATCCTGTTCTAAAAAAAATTTCTTCAGCCATCGCTGCCATCCAGCCGTGGCCGTCTTCAAGTTCTGTAATTTTTTTCCAACCGTGCCTAGCATACAGCCGCGGCTGTTTTCTGGTCCTGAAATTTTTTTTCGCCAGCCGGGGCTAGTAGTCACCCGTGGCTGAGTTCGATCCCTGTACTTTTTTTACAGCCGGGGCTGAGTTCGAGCTGCTGAACACGCTTCATTCGATTTTCATGCTTTCGCCGACTTTTTCACCCTTTAATTCTTGATTTAACGCTCTTCTTCACATAAATTAAACTTCATTTTTCTTCAAAATTTTCATTTCTTTATTTCACTTTTAACGAAATAATTTCCGACATAAAAACAAAACTCGGAAATTTTCTAAAATGACCGCTTTGGTCATACTTCTTCTTATAACAGAAATTTTACCTCTTCGAGGACTTTTACAAAAATGAGGGACTTTTATCAACAACAAAAACTCCCTACGTTAACCATGATATTAGGACATCACGCAAAATATACTTTCTCAAAGCGGAATTCTTCATCGCTACCGGATCTTTAAAAACTTAACATATTATGCTTCTTTTTACGAAACCTACTAAACAATCATAAAACTTTAAAACGACAAAGCGTAAAATTTGTTTGATTAATAATCTATTAAATTAACGTCACTCTCGAACTCTCTCTCTGCTCATCCTCTAATGGATCTTCTTCTTCTTTTTCTTCCTCACTTTCAGACTCGGTACTCTCCTCAGCTCTCTCCACTTTTCTAACGTCAAATGGACAACACTCACGTCGACCACACCCGCAAAAGGTCTAAAACTAGGTTGAAACCATAGATGACTAAACGGCATGCGACGAAGATGAGAATATTCTTCGGTTGCTCCGACCTCGGGGTCAACGGTATCCTCGTCATTGTTATGGCGATGCGGTCCGGACGTACTCCTGTCGTGAAAATGAAAGAAACAAGCTGAATTCCAAAGAAATAATCAAGCTCTGAAGAATCCAAAGCTTGAAGAGTATCCAATGAAGGATTTAATTGAACTACATCAATAGATGGAGCTGAAACCAAACTGTTCACCGAAGTTGAAGGCTCGGGAACAAGAGTATAACATTTGATAAGGGTGGAGATGAAACACAGCCATTCGACAACGGCTAAGAAAGAAATGATTAACATCAAAAACCATAATTATTAGGATAAGGAGAAACAATGGGCTCAGGGTTCTCCTGAGTAATGAGAAGGAATTAGATTGTCTTGAGACATCGAATCTTGAAGTCCTGCTCCATCCACTCGGATCGGTGGCTGCTACAGTCCGGCAGTGGTGCAGAGTAGCACATATACTGAGTACAAATCTCAGCTATGAATCCACGGCAATCTCCGTAGAGCATACGATCTCAATATTGCTCTGTTATGAACCTCGGCGCACGCGAAGCAGCCCACTTCTGCCACTTGTCGGGAAGAAGAGGAACCAATCTTACTATTCCTAGAATTCCCGATATCTTACTCTCATTAATATCCATCCAAACACGATGGAAACGGCTAAAAATTCTGCTAACATTTCTGCGTAACTCATACACATATGCTGAAACTCTCTTATGGCCTCGTCACTTTGAGAAGCTAATTTCGCTTCCAAACGGTAGTACCAAACTCACGATACCTTCTAAAGTTAAACAATCGCTTATCTTGCAATTATTCAACAACTTACTTAAAACAATCCAACATAAAACAACCTCATTAAAAGCTAACTCAAAACCACAACATAATTTCATATATCTCAAACTTTCTAACTTCATCTTATTAATTAACTCCGTTATGGAGGCAGAAGACCATATTACTGAGGTTCTAGCTATGTGGGTTGATCAGGTCCACATAACAGTCCGTCAGTCATATGAAACTTCAAATTTTTAAACATTTAAGCATAGGAAACTTTTAAAGGCATACCTGGTTTGCCGGATGAGATGAGGTGCTGGACTTTTGTTGTTGTTCAAACTTGACTAGTCTAGAATTCAAATCAGACTAGACTTTAAAAAATATGAACTTAGAGCAACAGACCTTGCTCTCGACTAGTCTATGAATTTAACTAGACTAGACTTTCAAGAAATAACTCAGAGCAGACAGACCTGCTCTGATACCACTCTGTCACAGCCCGACTCAGAATAAAGATGACCGAGCCGGTGGGTCCCATGACGTACATAATTTATGATTAATTAAGAAATAGATAACGACCCAGTTATCAAACAAAAACCAAACATTTGACAAAACATCTTTATCAAGCGTACAAGACCGGAATTTGAACAAAAATTCCAACGAGCATGCTTATCCAAAATCAATAACAATGTCATGCTCGACAACTTCCAATCAAAACTTGAATATTAACAAGAAATCATGTTCAACCAGACATCAACAGACATAACCATACGACCAACAATACCAAGATATCGGTATCAGGAAAGCACGATAAAAGGGTCGTATGAATTAGAAGATCTTAACAAATTGTCAACAACTGATTTCAAGTTAAGGCAAGTTAGCAATCAAAACCTTAGCGACCAACATCAAAAACTTTGGAATTTACAAACTTCAAAGTCCAGAACATACTTCATAATTCAACACGTATTTCAAAGTGTTGCAGCGGAAACATAGAGAATTATATGTACGAGGACATATAACTCAACTCTAGTTTAAACAACTTTCAAGAAGAACTTAACCAACAAAAGTCCGTCCAAGCACACTCTCATCTCCATCCGAGCTAACCTGCACATTTAAAAATAACACACGGGCTGAGTACAAAGTACTCAGAGGGCACATGCCAAAATATTTGAAATCTTGCTTCTTAGAGTTAGAGATTAAACTTGCCATAAAGCATAAGCACAAGTAATGTTTCTCAAAAACAAACTTGTACATGATCAAACATTTTCTTTTCTGTAAATCATGTTTGTCTGGCCAGACATATACTTTATGATGTATATACCAGATCAACAATCACATAATGATAGTGTTGAGAAGGATGCCTCCTTCTCAAACACTTATAATCGGCCCACCTTTTCGAAGGCACTTGATTACAACTAAGTGTACACAAATCCTACCTTGCGTAGGACCGAATTCGTCTTCCTTCAGTAGATGGTATCATACATAAACTTTAAACATTTGGCAAGTTAATCAACTTAAAAACATCACATATATATATAATCATATGTATATATATATATATATATATTATTTGTCATTTATTTGGTTAGAAAAGCCCACCTGGTAAGTTTAAGCTTTAACTTTAACTTCTTAGATTAATGCTCGATAAACTTTTGCTTCACACTTCCAGTTCCGCTCGCTCCTTAAATTGAAATGGAATAACGAACTTCAAAACGAGAATAATTTCTATCGAATAAACGACTTCGATATTCTTAACTTAAATCGAAATTCTATGTCGAAACTCAAGAATTTCTAACTTAACTTCTTAAACGCTCTTAAACTAACTTACTTCATCATTAAGAATCAAACATCAATTAATTCACACTTAACGTAACATTCATCTCATACTATTCACATAAATTGACTTAGTCAATTTTAACCCGTCTAACGAATTCAGAAAATTCTCAAATTAAATCTATACACATAGTTCAACATATTGAACATAATTACACATTCAATTCACACATTCAACTCGATTAAACATATAAACTCTCGACTCGGAAAAATAAATCAAAAATATAAAAACTTTAATATTTGGAAATAAAATTCCAGAAAATCACACAATATTTTATTTTTAATAAGAAGTTCATAAATGCAATTAATTTCTTAATTGAACATCAAATAATTTATTTATTTATTTTAATTTTCGGTATTTTCATTTTTAGGATTCCTAGAATTATTTTCTCTTCTTTTTAATTTTTAAATTACTTATTTAAACATCTTAACCATAATTCTCCATTAAATTTCATTCATTTAAGCATTGAACTTTTAAATCCTAATTTAAGAACCCTAATTTCCATATTCTAGGGTTTTCAAATTTAATCATGCTTATATTGGATTAACTTTTGATTAAATATACATAATTAACATCATATAACATCAAATCAACCATCAATTACATCATATATCATCAACATTTCAAACCCTAATTTTAAACTTCATAATTTCGACTTTTTCAATAAAATAAAAAGGATTGTGAATTCATGCTCACTTCCAACATGAAACATACTTAAAATAATTAATTAAGCTCATTTATAACATCAAAACAAGCATATAATTCATGGATCAAAATTTGGCCATTTCTTGAAATTTTCGAAAATTTCTTAACTAATGGTTAGGGTTTCTCATGCTTAATTTAATCACATAAATGATCATATAAACATCATACTAAGAAATCAAGATCATCCAATCACTTCTTCATTTTCTTCGAAAAATTTCGACATATATATATAAGGAAGAAGAAATTTCAACCATGGAAATTGAACTAAGAACTTGAAAGAGAAGAGATCTATCCTTACTTAATGGATTGAAGATGATTTGAGGACTCAAATCTTTGTTCTTGGAGCTTAGCTTGAGCTCATCAATGGAAGAACTTGATATGTGTATATATGTGTGTGTGTGCGTGAGTTTTGGGGAGGGGAAGGAGAGGGATGGGGGCTATTTATAGGAGAGAGAAACTTAGGGGTTAAGTTTTAGTTAGTTAATTAGTTAATTCAATTAATTAACTACTAACAATTCCTCAATTAAACTTCAAATTTCTCAACATAGGAAATTAATTTAGGGTTTCACGAACCCTAGATAAAAATCTCACAGAAAGAATCGGAGATTCGAAATATTTTCAAATCGGCCGAAACTAAAATTTTAAGTGATAAATCACACAATAAATCACTTTAATAAATTAAATTCATCTTTCAGTCAATTTATGACCACACATTTATCACTTACTGATAAATGTAAAAACTTCTTCGTTTCGGATTAACCGAGACGATAAAAATAAATTAAAACTCAATTTTACGGCAAAATATATCTGCCGGATAAAATTTTCGGGAACGAAAATTTTTCTTTCACTAAAATCTTATCTTTTTTTATAAATTAATTAATTTTAATACGCAAGAAAGACGGGATATTACACACCGCACGGGCTTCTGTGGTTTGTCCCACTACATAGGATCCCTTCCCAAGAAGGATGTGCGCGATTTCCTTTGCTTAGTTCCATGAGCCACATAAAATTGGAAATCAAGCTACCGTGTAATTGTGAAAATTTGAATAATTTATGTATTTAATTGATAGATACAGAAAAAGTTAGGGTGCAATTGCAAAAAGGTCTATAGTTGAGTATTAAAAAGTATTTTTTACTTAAAATCATCGTAATACCTAAGGGCTCGTTTGATTGACAGTAAAGTTATATTGTCTGGGAATATGATTATGGGTAAAATGAATACACAGATTATTTATCCTTTTGTTTGTAAATACCTTGGATCAAGGATTCTAATTTTACATATTTGATATAAATTAATGTGTTAATTAATTTATAATTATAATACCTAAAAAATGTCCAACACGTTCATACTATTGTCAATATTTTTAATTTTTAAGTATTAATATTTATGTCTTATAATTAAATAAGTATTAAAATTTATGTCTTATAATTAAATAAGTATTAAAATTTATTTAATAATATATAGATATACAATAAAAATATTTAAAAACACAACAATCAGATTCTATAATAATAATAATAGTAGCAATTAGGGCTGGGAAAATTTACCGACGGTTTCGATTTTACCTGCGGTTAACCATTTACCGCCGGTTTCGGTTAACCGTTTACCTTCATTTTCGGTTTCGGTACGGTAAATGGTTACTAAGTTAAAATAATTTTCGGTAAATGGTTAACTATTTACCGAGGTTCGGTAAATGGTTAACCGAATTTTTTATATAAATTATTAATAATATATATTATATAATATTAATTATTAATTTAAATACCTAATCCCCTACCCACTACCCAGTACCCACCCCAGCAGCACATGCCTCTCTCCTCTCACATCAAGTCCCACACCCACCACCCACTCTCCTCTCTCTCTCTCTCTCTAGTCTCTACTTCCGACCGCCTCTTCGCCTCCCTCATCTCCTCCTCTCCCCCGCCGCCGCCGTCCGCCCACCCCTGCCGTCACTCTCAACCGCGCCTTCGCCATCCGCCCCCGCCCCTGCCGTCCATCTCCACCATCCATCCCCGCCCCTGCCGTCCACCTCCACCGCCGACCCATCCCGATCGATTCACGACTGAGCAGCAGCAGCAGCTGTCCACCTCCACCGCCGACCCATCCGCCTCGATTCGCGACTGAGCAGCAGCCGTCCACCTCCACCGCCGACCCATCCGAAAACGCGACCAAATCATCAAACCCAAACCAGATCTGGAGTGGAGGGTTTTGGTATTAAGAATTTGGAGATGAGAGAGAGAGAGGTGGAGGATGAGAGAGGAAGAGTACCGCTTGATTGAATTGATAGAGTACAGAGAGAGGTGAAGATGGTTTAGGCGTGACACAGGAGATATGATTTTTGATTTTTTTTTAATTTCGGTTTTTGGTTAACCGAAACCGAAACCGGCCTGTTTTCGGTTAACCGAAAACCGACTCGGTACGGTTTCGATAGTAGTAATTCTTGAATTTCGGTTGCGGTTAACCGAAAATTCGGTTTCGGTTAACCGAATTCTCAGCCCTAGTAGCAATAATATAGTGGTAATATGAATAAGAATAGTAGTAATAAATCATTATAATAATATAACAACAACAATAAAAACAATATTAATAAATAATAAAAATGTAGTCATAATTATATTAATAAGAATATATTAGTGATAAAAATAATTTTAATACAAAATACAGTAGTAGTAGTAGTAGTAGTAGGAGGAGCAATAATAATAATAATAATAATAATAATAATAATAATCCTCAGATATGGAATCAGAATACCTAAGTTTTTCTAGGGAATAAGAATCCAGAAAAGTAATACTACCTCCGTCCCATGATAAGTGGCTACTTTCTTTTGGGCACGGGTATTTAAGAGAAGAGTGTTTAAAAGGTAAAAAGATAAAAAGTGGTGGAGCCCACATCTTTTGTGTGAGAGAGGGTATTTCCATATTAGGAAAGTGGCCACTTATGATGGGACAGCCGAATAAGGAAATGTGGCCACTTATGGCGGGACGGAGGGAGTAACAACTTTGCTTATATTTTGGATTTTTTTACTTTCCAAAATATATTAAAATTGAATTAAACAGAGAAATCTGTAAATGAGGAATCAGATTATATTTGAATTCTTTTTACTTTCCAAAACATATTAAAATTGAATCAAATAGAGAAATCTATAAATCAGGAATAAGAGTATTTTTCCAGGCTAGATTTCCATGCCACCCAAAGAGGCCCAAGTTCTAAATAGTATAAATATATAATAATGGGATTACAGTATTGAAGTACTAATTTCAGTTAATATCTCTATTCTCCTTTGGCGCGCTCTCGCTCTTTCCCTGTCTATCTATATCTCTCGGCCAAAAAATTCAGAACTGTCGCTGCTATCAGGTATTTATTAATTTCTCCTTGTATCTTATGTTTATTCAATCCAAAATACAAAAATTTCGAAAAATTGGTCTGCGTTTTGAACTGTAAAACGCAAATTTGCGTTGCTCGGAGTCTACGGAGTATGGTAGAAAATGGCCTTAGGGTTGGGGTTTATAAGTTAGGGTTTAGTTAAATTATAAAAATCGATGTTTTTTTTTTCTTCCAGTCATTTCCTCGTTGGAGAAAACCGGTTTCCTGTTTCCACGGTTGTCTTCCTCTTTTAATTGATATGTTTCGTGCTTTGTGTATTGGTGACGGTTATTGATTGATTATGATATAGTATTTTGTTTTTGGTTTTCTTATTCCAGTGCATCATTAATGGGTCTTGGTCTGTGTTTATTGATTGATTATGATTTTGTAATTTGTTTGTTTGTTCCAGTGTATCTAAGTAGCAATGGCTGAGACCTGCTATCGTCCTCATCATGAATGGATGGGAGTTAAGTTGGGCAAGAAGAGGGCAGAAATGTGAGTTGATGGTGAAAGCTGGAAAAAGCAGAAAACGAGTGAACAAAAAAGTGGTGGTTCAAACGATGTTGAAATGTCGCCCAGGAAGGCTCTGCGAGCGGCAATGCTTAAAACCCGATTCGCAGATACTATCTTCAAAGCTACACTTTTAATCCAGGTAATTATATATAATATCATACTCGATCTACTCTATTGTATTTGTATAGTTTTAATTGTTATTTGATCGGTTTGGTTCTGATGAATTTAATTTAATTTGTGTCTTCTGGCCTCTTCTCCTCTCTAGGGTGGTAACAAGTCTTGTGATGTTTCAAGGTTGCAACAAGAAATTAGACCACGACTGGAGAAACAACAGCAACTAAAAGGTGAGACTGATATATATATATATATCTTTTCTTAATTAGTCATATATAGTTGATGATCTACTCAACTGCCCTTATTTTGAATTTGTTGTGCATATTTCATCTTTATAAACTTAATTATGTGATTGTGGGTGGCAGGGAAAGCTAGGAGTGAAGCACAAATTAAAGCTGGGGAAGCAGCATCACCAAGGAAGGAGCAATACGACTTAAAGATGCTTCGTGACAGAGAAAGAAAATCTGCAAGCATGGCAGTAGAAAAGGTACGTAATTTCGGCCAAATGATTTATTTTATTAGGGGTTTCTCTTTGAGTCGACTCCATATATATATATTAAACAATTAACATCCAAATTATTAAACTGTGTCTCGTATTGTATTGCAGATGGAGAGAAGTGTGGACGAAGATAAGAGCGCAGCAAGTATCTTGAAAGATTTGGAGATCCTATTCAGTCGGCCTGTTCGAACGGGCTATCCAAATGCTAAGGCACTGGAGCGACTTGGCTTGTACTTGAACAAGGATGACTATTTGGAACAAGATCATGAAGATGAAGACAAGAGGGACAAATTCTGTCCTAGCAATATACTTCTTATTAACATCAACGGAAAGAAAATTAGAAATTAGAGCTCTCTTGGAAGTGTAAATTAATTTGTGCTTCTTTCCTTTCAACTGCAAATTACAAATCAAAAGCTGTCACATACTCCTATAAAAATCATCAAATGATCGTTGGAATCCTTACAAGTTGTATCAGTTTGTATGAAGTTAGAAATTCAATAAAGCGATGAAGATTTCAACTCACTTGCTACTTGTTCTTGGTATATCTGCACATCTGCTTCTTTTAATTGTGTTATGTCTAGGAGGACTAAAAGACAATTATTAAACGTAGAACAAAATATCAATCAAACACTATAACGGTCTCTCAATTAATTAATTTCAACAGAAAAAGTAAAACTTTTGAAGATCAAATCCTTCCTTAACTCTTCATGTGACAACTTCTATTGCTTTAATAAGGAGATGACAAGTGGGCGTTTCACTACAATGGGCCCACCATTGCAATGAGTAAAGCCCATTTCAATGGCTAACCATTTTCTAATATCGGCCCAATTTCTTTTCCTTCCTTCCTTTCCTTTATTTGTTTGTGAATCAGGTTAGTCCTACAGTTCTACTAGACTGCCGGCTCAATTTAAATTTGTAACCGTATATATCATAATCATAATCATAATTATATATATAATAAAATATTTCAACTATAAATGTAAAGTTATTAATGATCATATATGAAATTTTGAGAAGTTATCCAATAGTTTATTAGAAAATGTAAGAAAAATTATAGATAGTACTATGCAAATGAAATGAAATGTTGAATGCACTCACAAAAATTATTTTTTGGAATCATTCCCCTTTGAGTCACACTCACGTACAGCCGGCTGAGCCTACATCTGGAGCTGAGATCCAACCCGACCCGGGTATGATCCAGTCAACTTTGACCGGTCAACGGTCAAACGTTGACTTTTTCATTTTTTTTATCTCCGCATTCAGCTCTGATTTTATTTTATAGATAATAATTGTTGCAACATTAATATTTTTTAGCTCGCTCCGAGGCCTTTGGCTCCCCTCGCTCGACTCTTTAAAAAAATTAAATTCAAAAAGTCAACGGTCAACGTTGACTATTGACCGATCAACGTTGATCTGGTCGGATCATGGGTCGGGGCGAATCTGACCCGGATGTAGGGTACAGATGATGCATACAAGTTTTTGTCTTCCCCTTTTATATGCACTAGTAGAGTGGTACGTGCGATGCATGTAATATTGATAGATATTAATAATAAAATATTATAATAAGGGTATAATAGGCAAATCAAATTTGGTAAACAATGTTCTTTTATAATAAGTATAGATTTGCACGTGGTCATTGCTAGTATAATAAAGTGGAATTCAATTTAGTTAACATGCTTATTTAAAAGTTCCAATCCAATAGATTCAGATACAAAGGACGACGACATGACTGAGCGGCGCCGCTAAGGAGAAGGTGATCATTTAGTTCATGACGCCGCTGTGCTCGGCCGCGCCAACGTGTCGGAGATGAGGGTCGACGCCACCAAGAATTTTGTGGCCATCTTTGCTGCATGATAGATCTAGGGTTTGCGAAAGTAGCTAAAAGAGACAATAACACGATGACACAAGGATTTACGTGGTTCGATCGATGTGATCTACGTCCACGGGAGAGAATATAGAGAGCTTTTATTATGCTTGAGAGTACAATGAGTATTGAATATTCTTTACACCTCTAATCTTGCATCTATTTATAAGCCTTGGGTTAAGTCCTAATCCTTCTAGAGATCGGACTCCTTATACATATCTAGTTGCTTGATACATGCATATCCGATTCCCGTTCGTAGTAGAATTCTATCTTCTCCCAAAGTAGGGCTTCGTTACTTGGTCTTCAAGGCAGATGTTGACTTTGTTTGGGCCGAACTCCGCGGGCCGAGCTTTAATATATAGGCCCAAATAACCTTAGATCGGGCCCAGGACGAGGCCGGTACTATCACTGCACATTCAGTACTTGCTATAGCTAAGATTTGCTAAGAGGATGGATAAAGATTGTGATCTGGAAAAAAAATTTCCAGACTAGCAGTTGTCTAGTTTCTTATTGAAAATAAGGCGTATTAAACAAATATGAATACGAATCCAATTGATTGCTCTTGTTGACGAAATACTGAATTCATTTCGAGAGGATCTCTTATTTATAGACTAACATTTCTTTATCTTTTGTAAATGAAAATTTACTATTCATAGTGAGCTCTTGTTTCTCCAAATTTATAGCCTTTTTTAGATGAAGATACGAAATTCGTTCCATTCAAATTTCCTTCTACACCGCAACTAAATTATTCTATAACCGACACGTTTGTACAAATCAATACAACCATATTTAGTCACTATTACGTGTACCATCAAACATGACGTCAATAGAACGTGTATATACATATATCATCATAAAATTGGAAATGGTATGGACATCCATATTTCTAAAATTAAAATTAAATATAAATAAAAAATCAAAATACATATTAGATAATAAATTTTAAATTGTGAATACAATGAACAGTATTACCAACATAAATTATTAATAAAATCTGATGCCATAAAAATTGAAAAGAAATTAAAAATAGTTATATACTGAATTTGACATATTCAAATGAAAAATTTTAAGCACAAAACAATTTTTTGTAAGGTAGGACATATTAGTAAACTATAGCAATTATCATTATTCATTCATATTTTATTTCAGGGCTATTCTTAATGAACAATTTTTTTTTTTAGGAACAATTTTTTAGAACTATAACTATATATGAACAAAAGTACACTGCAATTTTAAAGTGTTGCCTCTCGGATTCATTAATCTATTTAACAATGTGAACATGCGTTAACTTTTTACAATCCACAGCTCCCATAAAAACTAAAAAGTTTAGATCAAACACAACAATATCCTTGTTTTTTTGTTAATCTCAAAACTCTAGGGAGCAGGATTAGCGCCACCAAGTTTGAAAGGTGGACCCTTCTTCACATTTCATACTCCCTCCCTTCACGATAAGTGTGGTTTTTTTTTTTTTTTTTCGTCCGTCCACAATAAGTGTCATCTTTCCTTAAATATAAATTACTATATTTACAATACATGCATCTATCTATCTCAATCTTCCACTCTTAAAATCCGTGCCACTCCCTTCGGACCACACTTATCGTGGATGGACGGATGGATTAATAGATTTTCATTCATAAATCTATCAATATCATCTATATAGACCATATATTATTAGGACTTTAGGAGTTGTCTCCTATAAGAAGACTATCTAAAACACAAAGTCCAATTTTATAAACATGGTGCCGCGTGAGTCTTATAAACAATGGATGGCATTTAAAGCACATTCTTATGTTTTATGGCTTAAATCCGCCAATTGATAGGTCACAACGTATGTTGCATGGGTGCGTGGGGCTGGTGCGGGGCGATACGATACGGGTACGTGAATACGGAATTTTGAAAATTACAGGGTGCGACTCGGCAATGATACGTCTAGTATTAATATTTTATTATATGTACGTAACACTTATAAAATAATTAGAAATATAAATTTTCATAAATCATATGTATGTAATTCATTTTCTTTAACCCAAAACTTAAGCATTTTCAATTATGTAATTTAATTAGGTAACAAAATATCAATTCAAATATCATTAGCCCAATAGAAAAGCCATAATTCAAATAAAGTTATCAAAGTCAACCTCATACACTTACTTCACCAACGGGATTCGCGAATTTTGCACACAGGATTCGCGAATCCGATTACTTTTTATTCTTTATTTGGAAGGATACGCCACGTGGCGAATCGGGTGCGAATCCCACTGGAATCCGACGAGAATCGCACCCTAACAAGAATCTGATACGGCAATATTGTATTTTTAGAAGAATCCGTGCATCATAGATCATAACACATCAAATCATACGTTGATTGTATTTGAAATTGCAAGTGTCATATTTTAAAATTAATATTGTTCTTCAATAAATGTCTATTTTTGGATTTTAAAGTAAAATGGTGTTAAACTTTCCATTTTATTCTTGTCATTATCATTTTTCAGATTTTCTATGCAATAGTGGATAAAAAGAATAATTTGTCCACTCTTGATTTGCAAGTTTTGAGAACTGGAGACAATTCTTAAAGGAAGGATGGAGTAAAACTTAATAATAGAGTTTGAATTCAATACATGCATATGATTAAGTAGTACTCCCTCCGTCCCATAACAAGTGGCTCATACTTTATGAGCACCGTTATTTAGATGAAGGATAAAAAGTGATTAAAGTGGTATAACCCATAATTTTTGAAGAGATAATTATTTTCTTTATTTGGAAACGAGTCACTTATCATGTGACGATCCGATATAGTATACAAGCTACTTGTTATGAGACGGAGGGAGTATATAGTATTTGCTCCACTTCGATTGAACTAGATTACAAGCAATACATAAAGAGTTAGTTGCCTCTAAATCCATAATTTTTTTGTGAATTCTAGTTTTTTCCATAAATTATGAATTTAGTCCCTAAATACATGAACTTTTAAATTTTTAGAAATTTACCGTCCCTAAAACACTTTCCAGCCAAATCGAAATACACGTGGCATTGAATTTTGTGAAAATTTGATGGGTACGGATTTGTTCGATACGTCGTCGTCTTGATTGACTGTCGGCCGTTTATGCCACATATGCAAAACCAAATGGCGCATGTGTTTTGATTTGGCTTGGGATAAATTTCGAAAAACTTAAAAGTTCATGTATTTAGGACTAACTTTGTAATTTATGTGAAAAAACAAATTCAACTAAAATTTATGAATAGTAGGCAATTAATCCAAAATCAAATAATAAAACATTGACAACAACTTTTTTATTTTATTATTTTTTTTAATTGTATAACATTAAATTTAATGATCGCACCACGGTAGACTCGAACATAAGACCTTTAGCCTCAGAAATAACAACTCTAACACTAAGCCAACTCACACACACTTTTTTATTTATTTATTTTTAATATCATTACAGATATTAATACTCACACACCCTACCTATGATTTTTTTTGTGACCGGAAGTACTCAAACCTCTGACCTAATGGTCAACAGGCAACCACTCCACCACTAGACCATCCCCACTGGGACTTTTTATTTTATTTTATGTTGTATTTACTACACTCCTAATAGAATCGAGCACCATCTTAAGATTGAGGGCAATTTCGTCTTTCTACTATTAACGAAAATGCCGGCCAACCGCGCGCCGCTTTCGGAGATTCAAATCCCATTCATAATTCCTGACGCATGTGGGCCACAACCAAAACTGACCGCCCGCATTCTTTGGATCGAATTTCAGCCGTGGGATTCACGAATCGCAATCACACAGCACTTTTAATCCGGAATCTTTCCTCTCTCTTGAATCTCCAAATTTCTAAATACGAGTATCATTTTTAATTTATTACTCCCTCCATTCCAATAGCAAGGTCTCGCTTGCTTTGGGTACAGTTATTAAGAAATAAGAATAAAAGGAGAAAAAGTGGTAGATCCTACAACTTTTAAAAAGTTAATTATTTCTATTTTTGGAATGGAACCTTGCTATTGGGACAGACAAAAAAGGAAAACGAGACTTTGCTATTGGGACGGAGGGAATACTAGCGATCTCTCCTAAAAAAAAGCCATCATAAATATACTCAATTCTCACCGTCTAGATATCTACCTATGGAAAACACTAGTATGAAATTTGTTGACATAATTTTCTATTAGATGTTTTGTCGATATAAATGTATTAATCGATGTAATTAAACTCAATAAGTCTAGATGCATAAATTTTGACTAGTAGATCCAAATAATGCGAATTAAAAAAATATATATCGAACTAAATTAGATCTTATTATTTTCCTTATTTGCTTCAACAAAAATCGGTACAATGAGAAGATGTCACATATTAAAAAGATATTCATAACATTCTCATGGATTACAGACATCTCAGCCGCCTTAGGTCACAATTTAAAATTAATTTATTTTTTTTTGTGTTTTTTGAAGACATGATTGGCATCAGGCGTTTATGGGAGTAGTCTCTAAGATTTAGATGAATTGTGTTTTTCAATCAAATAAATAATTGTTCCCTACAAAAAATCAAATGAATAATTGTAATTATTCAGATCAAATGAAATTTATATTGCACTGCATTTTCCAAAACACCAAGAAGGAGCTAATTAGTCATAGGAAATAACTAAGGTGAAAATATAATATCTGAGTGAAATTCGGAGTGAAACAGCTGGAAACAGTCAGCCACTCTCTAAGTAGTAGTATTATGCAAAGTCAAAATTGAAATCCAGTTCCGCAATCGTGAGAATTTTCTCATAATTATAAATAAATATTATAAATTCTTATGTCCCAATTTAGATATTTACATTCATACTTCCACTTCTCTCATCAAACCCTTCAGTTCATACTACTACGCCACCTTATATCACACACACACACACACAATCACGCACTTTGTCTCTCTCAAATTTCTACATTGTACTGCCATCGAAACCTCCGGCAATTTTCCGATTTAGGTACTCTCTCTCTCTCTCTCAGTGATTTGATATTGTATTTTTCCATGTTTAGTATCTGTAACTTTCTCGATCGAATTTTAAATTTTGAAGAAATTGTTGTTTAGCTGTACGGTTGTGTGAGTAACAATACTAGGCAACGTCGATGAGTTTAATTTGATATCGCTGTCATGGATTTCGATTGATTCAAAAAACAATTAAAAAATTCCTCGTCGTTATGTATTGCTTTAATTTATTATGATTTAGTTGATATAGAATTACTTGAAGTCTAGCTGCTAATGTAAAGCATCTTCCGCCGGACACTTGACTTTTCTGAATCGCCGTTTTTCCATATAAACAGTTACTGATTCAGAGAGAGAGAGAGAGAGAGCTGGTTTATTTGTTTTAATTTGAGGTACCTTTTTTATGCTGACTTTTGCATCAGAAGTTAGTTTCGGACACTATGAAAGCCAGCTCACGTTTCTGTTGCTCTTATATGCGTGATCGTCGTGATTTGAAATCTGTTTGGAATGCCCTGTTTTAACGCGCTGATAAATTGGAAAATTTTCCGTTAAATTGAAAATCAAACACTCTGCAAAATCATAGAAGAATTTTGATCGCTCTAGTATTGAATTATGCAGGTAGCGGAAAATATGGCGGGAGACGACAAATCGGAGGGGCCAGGGTCAGCGGTGAGAAGGAGGGTTTGCTCTTGCACAAAGGACGATTTTCTCCCTGAAGAATCGTTCAAGAACTGGTCCAACTACATGAGTGCATTGAAACAGACTCCGGCCCGGCTGGCGGACCGGGTCATGGCCCGGTCCAGCCTCGAGAACGAGCTGCAGGTGAAGGCTCGCAGCGGGGGCGAGATGAAGCGGACGCTTAATTGGTGGGACTTAATGTGGTTCGGCATGGGTGCTGTCATCGGCTCCGGTATATTCGTCCTCACCGGGCAAGAGGCTAATCGAGATGCCGGCCCCGCCGTCGTGCTATCTTACGCTGTTTCCGGCCTCTCCGCCTTGCTCTCTGTCTTTTGCTACACCGAGTTCGCCGTCGAAATTCCTGTTGCAGGTACGTATGTGTCTCGATTAATACTTATTATCTATAATTATTGTGGGGAATATGAAAATACATAATAGTATTAGAAAAGTGAACAAAGACGAAATGAAAATTTTGATATCATTATTCTATAAAATTCTGAAATTATTTGAGACAAATTTAGATCAATTATTTGGGGATGTAGGAATTAGATGATAAATATGTTGAATAGTCAATTTTTTTCGGATTGTATCCCTTCTTTGACCAAGATCAAGCATACTGCATACTCATGCGATGGTACTCACAAAAAATCTCGACCTTTAAAATGTGAATTTATCATATTCACCAATTATGGATTGAGCCTCCAGAAAAAAAGTGGGAAAATTTGGAAAAAGGGTATACAGTTAGTTCGTGCAGAGTACATGTACATATAACATATAAATTCTCAAGAAATTAATTAGTAAATATTAATTTCGCAGGCGGTTCATTTGCCTACTTGAGGGTGGAGCTCGGTGATTTCGTGGCCTTCATAGCCGCCGGAAACATCCTTCTCGAGTACATCATCGGCGGGGCAGCGGTGGCGCGTTCATGGACGTCCTACTTCGCCACACTCTGCAACCACGACTCCGGCGACTTCCGCATCGTGGTACACGGCCTGCACAAGGGCTACAACCAGCTCGACCCCATCGCCGTCGGCGTGATCATAATCATCTGCATAATAGCCGTCCTAAGCACAAAAGGCTCCTCCCGCCTCAACTACATCGCCTCCGTCGTCCACATGGTCGTCATCCTCTTCATCATCATCGCCGGATTCATCAACGCCGACCCCAAGAACTACAGCGATTTCGCCCCCTTCGGCGTCCGCGGCATCTTCAAGGCCTCCGCCGTCCTCTTCTTCGCCTACGTCGGCTTCGACGCCGTCTCCACCATGGCGGAGGAGACCAAGAACCCCGGCAGAGACATCCCGATCGGCCTCGTCGGATCGATGGTGATCACCACCGCCATATACTGCGTGCTAGCAGTCACTCTGTGCCTCATGCAACCTTACTACAACATCGACGTCAATGCTCCGTTCTCGGTCGCGTTCGAGAGGGTCGGGTGGAGCTGGGCTCAGTACGTGGTCGCCGCCGGCGCGTTGAAAGGGATGACGTCGGTGCTCCTCGTCAGTGCCGTCGGGCAAGCTCGCTATCTTACGCACATAGCGCGGACGCATATGATGCCGCCGTGGTTTGCCAGAGTGGATGCTAAGACGGGAACTCCCGTCAACGCCACCATTGTTATGCTTGCTGCTACAGCAGTCATTGCTTTCATCACGGATCTGGAAATCTTATCCGCTTTGCTCTCAATCGCGACGCTTTTCATCTTCATGCTCGTGGCTCTGGCGCTCATCGTCCGTCGATACTACGTCGCCGGCGAAACATCGGATGAGAACCGCAAGAAGCTCGTCATCTTCATCGTACTGATCCTAGGATCTTCGATAGCGACGGCGATTTACTGGGCGGCGAGCGAACATGGTTGGATCGGGTACTGCATCACCGTGCCTATGTGGATTCTGTCGACGTCGGGGCTATGGTTTTTCGTTCCGCAGGCGCGTGCGCCTAAGCTGTGGGGCGTGCCGCTGGTTCCATGGCTGCCGTCGGCGTCGATCGCCATTAACATCTTCTTGCTCGGATCAATAGATAAGGATTCGTTTATAAGGTTTTCGGTGTGGTCGGCGTTTCTGCTGGGGTACTACTTGTTATTCGGACTGCATGCGTCCTACGACACGGCGAAGTTGCATGAAACGGCGGCGGTTGAGGCCAATGTCGAGGAGGGGAAGGTGTCGGCGTCGAAGGCTAATGTCGGGAACGCTGCTACTACGGCGGCGCCGGCAGCTCTTTAGGTTGAAGTTTCCGTCTCTAATCTTTCTGGTGTGCATAATGTAGTTTTGCTTTCTTAGTCACGTGCCGATTTCCCGCCTTCATTAAGATTCATTAGCGATTTATGCATTGTTGAATTAAGCGAGTTTATTCAAAGAACGTTTTTTATGCACTTAATTAGTCGTTGACAAGATCTTCGGGCTTAATTTGGGGATTCAGTAATTCTAATTTATATTTGTGTGTAATTTTTTTTTTTTTTTTTTTTGTGAGAGTGTAGATTTATGTGTGATTGAATTTGAGCTATTCAATACTAAATTTAAACACTAGCCGCAAAATTAAGTAGATTCGGAATCTTTTTTGTCTCTCCTTTGAATCTCAAAATTCCTTAGTGCGTATGGCGCCGATTAGCACATTATATTCATCGCAATAGCCGAAATAAATACTACTATGATCTTATAATTTATTTATTTATTTTATTTGGAATTTTTGGATAAATCTTCAAAGAAGAAGAAGAAGTCAAAGAGGCACGCAAATGTACAATAATTGGTCTAGATTAACGGTGTAGTATCTAGACGAAGACTTTTAGAATAAAGATTATTGAATAAAGTTAAAACTTAAAATGGGACCACGAGTGACACATAAATGTCCATCCTTTATACAAATTAAAAGGCAAAATATATTTCTGGGTTCCTACACTTTTATTTTTTATTTTGATAAGTTATTGTACAATTTGTATATTTTAGTAAGTCCTATTTCTATATTCAATCTCATTAAGTTCCTATTTAATGGAATTAACATCTTTGTGAACTTTTCGGTTACCTAAATAATATGTCTAACCCATTCTTTCGAAATTAAATTCATGTCATATCCTAATTGGAAATTTATATAAAAAAAATTCTACAAACGTTTCAACCTAGTCGGTAAAATTAGTGACTGCCGTCTTCTTCATTCTCATGACATGATCAAACACTTTGTAGGTTCTGGGCGTGATTTCGTTAGATTGAAGAGACATTTCACTTGGGAGAAATTGTAAACCTTGACAATTTGGAGGTAAAATTCTTATGATCTCGTGGTTTAATTTTGGGGGTAATGTCCTATAAATTTCTCAACTTTCAACAATTTCTGGTTTTACTCTCCATCTAAAGATTCTGCCCCTAACTTACTCAACTTTCAATTGATTCTGATTTTGCCTATATTATTGGATTTTCCCAAATTATCTGCTTACATGGCAGCCTAAATATCTTAGATGGCCATGTCAGCCGGCGAAAAAAACGGCGTTGTTTCACTTAGTCCAAAACGACGTCGTTTTGGACTAAATTAAAAAAAAAATCCATCACCATTCTCTCTTCTCTCTCCCTGTACATTTTTTCCACCGAAAAAATAAAATAAAAAAACCCCCACTGCCATCCATCTGCCACCCAACCAACATTTTCTCGACCTATCTCTTTCTCACCACCTTTAATCTTTCTACAAATTCGGCGACCGCCGCCAACTTAACCTCCACTAACTTTCCCCAAAACCTAGAGCTCATCACCAATGCGACACATCCCAGACTCAACACTCCAAATCCAAATTCAAGAAATCAAGAGAACTTGCTCCCACAAATGAAAATAAAAAAATAAGGGCTAATCATATAAATTCGGCTACATTGTCTAGAATAGGACGCTACAAAGACCTCGCCGGAGCTTTATCTGGCACTGGTGTTGGTCCCAAGACGGATACCTTGGTGTAGATGGGGGGTGAATACACCAAGGTTTAAAAACTTTTCCAAGTTAAAACTCTTTTCAGAGAGCTGGCTGTGTTCGATCCAGCTGGATGGCAGCTTGATCGACACAGCTGGCTGTGTGTGTGTGTGCGGAATGTGGTGGATTTGGAAAGTCCGTCTGTTGCTTCAAATATATTGCAAAGCTCTGTTTCACTTTTCAGTTAGTCAGTTTATGCAGATTGAAATGTATGCTTATGAGGGTTAGTAACATGCATAAAACAAAGCGATAAATAACAGAGCATTTTTAACGTGGTTCGGAGTAACCCCTCCTACGTCCACGACCAGATTCACTGGTAATTCACTACCACTTGGTTTCCAAGTACCAAGCAACTTCACAACTCTAACCCGAGCTGTGTTCCAACAGTTTGCGGGCACTGTCAAGCCTACACCTTCGGTTCCGGCATGCGAAGAACCTAACCACTCGAATTACACGCTTCGAGCAAGCGTACCTTTACCTAACCTTTCTGGGTTTGGGTTTGGGTATGGTTTTCCAACTATGAACGAGTTCTTACAATGAAGAACAAGGAGTATGATGAACTCGTTCAAACTAGGCTTAAGATATTTATTCTGATCTATTCTGCCTATGACTGAATATGTGAACAACTAAGAAAACAGCTGACTGGCTGGGTGTTCTTGAAAGATTTGGCTTTGAAGATCGTTGTTCATTTTTTTGTTTTCTTCTATTTCTTCAGTCGTCTTGCCAGCCTCTCCTCTTCAATGGTGGAGAAGAGATATATATAGGTGGAGATTCAAACTAGCCGTTGGAAGAGAGCCGTTTGAATCTTACCTACTCTTGTTGACTTCTGGCCTTTACCTACGAAGTAGGTCTGCATCTGCAGAAGCTAGTTCTTCTCTGATCTGACTATGTCAGATAAGATCTTCTGACATCGGGATCTTGTCTTTGAGAAGGTCTTCGTCTTCGAGCTGCTAAGCGTCTCTGCTGTGTCTTGATTCTGAGCTGTCTTTAGACCTGTGCTGTATCATCAACCTGAGCTGTGTCTTCAACCTGAGCTGTGTCATCGACACTAAGCTGGGTCTTTTACACTGAGCTGGGTCTTTGACACTAAGCTGGGTTTCCGTCACTGAGCTGGGTCTTGATACTGCAAGATCTTTGACTCTGCTTGGTCTTGCTCTGCTGAGTCTGTTCAGCTGAGTTCTTTAAGCTGTCTGCTTAGCTGTGTCTTCTACTGTCTTCAGCGAATCTACCTGTAAACTAAAGAAACTCTATAAGCTCAAACAGGTGAGCTGAAAAACGCTTAGGCTTGTGCGATCATCTACTCGGTTGGGGTCAGCTAGGTTTTGGTATCCAATCAAAACTCTATTAATTTTCCCAACAACTAGCGACGTCGCGGCGGAGTGGATAATTTGGCACCTATTCGTCTTGTTGGAATGGTTTATGCTTATTAATTTGGAGTTGTAAGATTATCTTTGAAATTTTTAACATACTCTGTTGATGGGTTCTTAAATTTGGCACCCGTTTTGCTTACTGTTGTTTTGGGTGAGGAAAACGACAGCGGCTCGTCATCGCCGGGAGAAGGGGTGAGATGAATTGCAGACCAAACGAGATGGGATGAATTGAATATGATGGTGATGGAAAATTTATTCTCTGATTTAGCAAGACTGATGCGCATTCGTAAAGGTGGTCCGGTGAATATGCACATTCATGGTGTCGATGAGGTGAAAGAAAGAGAAAAGGGCGAGAGAGAGAGAGTTGGAGCGATGCACTTTTAATTTTTTTATTTTATTTGTCACGTCATTACCTAAATCATATTTTAATGCCACGTAAATGCCACACAAATTGATTTATGTCATGTTGGCAAATCCCCAAATTTATTTTGCCGGAACTTGTCGTTGGAGGCAAAATCTGAACAAATTGAAAGTTGAGTAATTCAAGGGCGAAATCTTTAGATTGAGAGCAAAACCAGAAATTGCTGAAAGTTGAGGAATTTACACGCCATTAGCCCTTATATCAAAAGATTTTATTTTATTAATTTTGAGAAATTTGGAAATTACTGTGGAGAAGAAGGCGGTAGTAATACCAACCAGTAAGATCAATCATCATATTTTCAAAGAATATTAATCTCGAAGATGCAAAATCCTCCAAGAAGAACCAATTAATGTGCAAAGATGAAAACATCAATATTGAAAAGGATAACGGGAAATTCAGAATTGGAGTGATTATGTGATAGTACCGATCTCACCCTGGGCCCGACCTAAGGCTAATTGGACCTATATATTAAAGTTCGGCCCACAGAGTTCGGCCCAAACAAAGTCAACGTCTGCCTTGAAGACCAAGTAATGAAACCCTACTTTGGGAGAAGATAGAATTCTACTACAAACGGGAATCGGATATGCATGTATTAAGAAACTAGATATGTATAAGGAGTTCGATCCCTAAAAGGATTAGGGCTTAGTTCAAGGCTTATAAATAGATGCTAGATTAGAGGTGGAGGGGATTCATTCAATACTCATTGTACTCTCAAGCATAATAAACGCTCTATATTCTCTCCCGTGGAAGTAGATCACATCGATCGAACCACGTAAATCCTTGTGTCATCGTGTTATAGTCTCTTTTAGCTACTTTCGAAAACCCTAGATCTATCATTGGCGCCGTCTGTGGGAACCATATCAACGGTTCGTTCGTAGCTGATTTATGATGGTAACACGATCACAGAGCGTGCGGGAGGCCCAAAGCCAACACGGGAATCCTAACGAAGCAGAAAGCTGCCCCATAAGCCAAGAGAATCGCCAGAGAGGCAGTTCGGTTCCAAAAGAGAGGCACGCCAAGGACCCAATTGAATGAAACCCCTCCGAAGGGATGCCCGCGAGAAACCCCTCGCAAAATCGGCACCGGAGGACACACAATGGACAGTCCTTCAGAATGGGTGATACCCCAGAAGGATACATCGAAGAAATCAACGACGAGTCGGAGCCGAAGGGATCCGAGTTGAAGGAGGATGATCTCTCCAGAGACTTTGACCTTGCCACCACCTACGCCGCGGCCGAATTCGCTAAAGCGAACAAGGAGCGTTTCAAACGCTTTCTCACGACGACCCGGATGTCTCCCATACCCGAGGCTAGGGAGAGTTCCACGCAAAAAACTCTGCCTAAAGTTTCTCGCTACACCGAGAGACGGGAACCGGAGCTAAAGGAGAGGCACGATCCCCGGCGGGGTTCAGCTCGACGTCAGAGCCCAAGCTCGCAGTGGAGCCCCAGGCGACATCATACCCAAAGGCGACCTCGGAGCCCCAGAAGGTACCGAAGTCCGAGCTATAGCGAGAGTCGCAGTCCCCCGAGGAATCAACACCGACGTGAAAAGGAGCCAGCTCGACTTGTCAGCCCGTTCACCGACGAGCTGCTTGACACCAAACTCCCTACGGTGTACAAGTTGCCAAACATTCCGGCCTACAATGGGCTGGATGACCCCCTCAACTTTTTAACGCGTTTCAGGTACAGCATGCACAACCAGGGCCTTAGAGAGGAACACATGTGCAAGCTATTCCCCGAGATGCTGATCGATTATGCCCGAGCTTGGTTTGACAGCCTCGGCGCGGCGTGGGGTCCTGGACCTATTTGGAAGAAATCTTCAAGCAAAGATTCCATACAAAGGTTCAGGCTCGCCGAGACACAGCCTACCTCCTATCGGTGAAGCAAAAGGACAAAGAATCTATAAGGGAGTACGCTTCCAGGTTCATGCAGGAAAGCTTGAAGGTCGATAAAATCGATGATGTCTTCCTCATCTCGGCCTTCCGAAATGGGGTTGCTCCCGGTTCTCTGAATCAAGAGCTCGCTAAGCAGAAACCCGAGACAGCCCAGGAGATGTGGAGAATTGTGTACCAGTTCGCTGATGGCCAAGATGCGGACCGATTGAAGCGAGAAGAGACCGAGAAAAGGAGAACTGAAGGGGATCGAGGACGGAATGATCGTGATCGGAGAAGTGCTCATGAGCGCCTCCAAAGAGGGCCAATCCAGTCCCGGCTCGGATCGAGACCTATCCAGTCCCGGCTTGGACCTCGGGTGGGACCAGAACTGTCCCAACGACCTCCTTTTGTGAAAACAAACGCCGAGATTTTCGCACTCCACGAGGATTGGTTCGCTAAACCACGTCCTATGTCAGGGTCTAAACCTCGGGACAGAAACAAGCACTGCTCCTTCCATGACGACTATGGGCACCGCACGGAGGATTGTCGCAACCTCGCAGAACAGATAGAGAGGTTGGCCCAGGAGGGAGCTCTGAAGAGATACGAAGCCGGGGGGGAAGAAAAACCGGAAAGGAAAACGGAAAGGAGGACAGGGTCGCTGTGCCCCAAACAGTAAGCGAGCTAAGGTCGATCAAGACGAGGATGATGACGACCCTCAGTACGACACACCACAGTACGACGGAGTGGTCTCCACCATCACCGGACTACCCCCAGGCATGACAAAGACTAAGTTAAAGGCAGAAGCTCGCAGACCACCTGTCCCATCGGGTGAGGAGCAAATGAAGAAAAGGTTCAAGAAGGGAGAAACCGTCACATTCTCTGAGGACGATCCAGTACCTACAGCTACGCCACACAATGACGCCCTGGTGATACAGGTCGGAGTGGCCAACAAGATGGTCCATCGCGTATTCATCGATGGTGGGGCCAGCGTGAGTATCATCTTCCAACACTGCTTGGATAGGATGGGCCTCGACCCAGCTCGGGTGAACTCCACACCCCTGCCTCTCAAGAGCTTTACGCAGCAAGAGACGCGACCTGAAAGGACCATTGCGCTCGATGTTGCCATTGGCAGTCCGCCGACCAGCGTCAATAAACTGATCCAGTTCTATGTGGTTAAAGCGAACTCCCCCTACAACATCATACTAGGTCAGGATTGGCTGAATGCAGTCAGGGCCATCATTTCACCCTACCACCTACTGTTAAAGATTCCGACCTCGGCTGGAACCCTTACTGTCCGAGGTGACCAGATAAAGGCCAAAGAGTGCATGCAGGTTGCTCTCCGAGGTCAACCCCAGGCATAGCAATCAAAGTATTCCAAGGAGCCGGAAGAAACGACGTCAATCCCAGACACCTCGACGGAACAGGTTCCCCTATCCGAAACAGATCCAGCGAAGGTCGTCAAGGTCGGCTTTGCCGGGGGATCTCAAACACGCATGCAAGTAATCCAGCTCCTAAGGGAATATCAAGACGTCTTCGCCTGGTCTCCAACGGACATGACGGGGGTGTCGTCGGAAATCATCACGCATAAGCTTAACATTAACCCGAACTCAACCCCGGTCAAGCAGAAACGGCGATCATTTGCTGCCGAACGAAATCAAGTTATCTACAACAAGGTGCAGCAATGGTTGAAGACAGGGCTTCTGTTTGAAGTCAGGTACCCGATTTGGCTATCTAATCCGGTAGTGGTAAAGAAAGAAGAAGGAGAGTGGAGGATGTGTATAGATTACACCGACCTCAACAAAGCTTGCCCGAAGGACTGCTATCCTCTCCCCAACATCGATGAAAAGATCGAATCCTTAGTGGGACACGAAGTATTCTGCTTTCTCGATCTCTACAAAGGATACTATCAGGTTCTAATGGATGAGGGAGATGCGATCATGACAGCTTTCGCAACAAGCTTCGGGATCTTTGCATTCAAATACATGCCCTTCGGGTTAAAGAATGCCGGGGCGACATACCAGCGAATGGTGGATTTCCTCTTCCGAGATCATATCGGCAAGATTGTCGAAGTATACGTAGACGACATTGTCGTCAAGAGCAAAGAAGAGGCTTCGGCGGTGAATGACCTACGAACTACGCTCAACATACTAAGGCAGGCGAACCTCAAGCTGAACCCAAAGAAGTGCACTTTCAACGTGCGATCTGGAAAATTCTTAGGGTGCTGGATCTCGCCAGAAGGTCTCAAAGCCAACCCGCTGAAGATTAGAGCCGTGCAGGAGATGAAGGTAACCCGGACTATCCGCGACGTGCATAGGTTGACAGGGTGCATAACTGCGCTAAGTCGTTTCCTCTCCAAGGCTGCCGAGAAATAGCTCCCATTCTTTAAAATTCTCAAGAAGGCACCGGAATTTGGATGGGGACGTGAGCACAAGCTAGCCTTGGAGGAGCTCAAGCGCCATCTCGGGGACTTACCAACCTTGTCAGTCCCCCAAAAGGAAGAACCCCTCTCTCTGTACCTCGCGGCATCGAAGGAAGCAATAAGTGCAGTGTTGGTCCGAGACGAAGGAGATTGGCAGCTACCGGTGTACTTGGTCAGCTGAGTTCTCAAAGACCCAAAGACGAGGTATCAGCCTCTTGAGAAGTTCACCCTAGCCCTGATAAACGCAGCTCGGCGTCTGAAACCCTACTTCCAAGTTCACCCAATACAAGTTTTGACTGATCTACCGCTTCGGCAAGTTCTTACTAAACCGGAAGCCTCAGGAAGGATGGCGAAATGGGCAATCGAGCTAGGAGAACATTCTATATCGTTCGGTCCCCGTCGAGCTATAAAAGGGCAGGCTCTGGCAGACTTCCTTGTAGAAGCTCAGTATAAGGACCTCGAGGAACCAAAAGAGATCAAAGCCAAAACCAAACCCCAGGAAGTCCCAGAGAAGACACCCCCAGACTGCTGGGAGATGTACGTGGATGGAGCTTCAGGAAAGAAAGGAAGTGGAGCCGGCATACTCCTCATCAGCCCAGAGAAAAAGGAATTAACATATTCGCTACGATTCGAGTTCCCCACTACGAATAACGAGGCGGAATATGAAGCTCTCATTGCCGGACTGCATCTCGCCCAAACCCTCCAGGCCCGAGCTGTCCAAACCCATTGTGATTCCCAAGTCATGGTCAACCATGTGTTAGGGAAATACGAGGCGAAAAGTGAGAAGCTGAAGAAGTACCTGGAGAAGGTCAAGCTCCTTGAACGGTCTTTCCAGTTCTTCAAAATAGTTCGCATTCCCAGAAGCCAAAATACCCGAGCTGACGAGCTAAGCAAGCTGGCGAACTCCCCGACCAGCTCGACACTAGTAGAAGAAGTCCGAAACAGGAGTATAGAAGAGGCAGAAGTCAATGCGATCATAGAGGACGACCCAAATTGGATGACCCCCCTAATAAGATGTTTGGAGAACGGGGAAGTGCCCGAGGACAAGACGGAGGCTAGAAAAATTCTAGCTCGATCCACGCAGTACGTCCTCGAGGGAGGGGTCCTCTATCGAAAGTCATACTTACAGCCTCTCCTAAGATGTGTTGGACCGAAGGAAGCGGACTACATATTGAATGAAGTACACACAGGATCGTGCGGAAGCCACATTGGAGCTCGGGTGCTAGCTCAGAAAATCATGCGATGGGGGTACTATTGGCCAACAATGGCAAAAGATGCGGAAGAGTTCGTGAAGAAGTGCCTAAAATGCCAGCTGCATGCCAGAGTGACGAGACTACCCCAGACCGACCTCTCTACTATTCAAAGTCCGTGGCCATTTATGGAGTGGGACATTGACATCGTAGGGCCTTTCTACCCGGCACCTAAGCAAAAGCGGTTTCTAATAGTCGCCGTCGACTACTTCACCAAGTGGGTAGAAGCTGAACCTTCCACAAAAGTCACAAGTGAGAAAGCCGTTGACTTCGTCTGGAAAAACATCGTATGCCGGTTCGGAGTACCAAGAGTCCTCATCTCGGATAATGGAACGCAATTTACGAGTAGAGAATTCCGAGAATTTTGTGAAGGACTCAATATCCAGCAAAAGTTCACCTCGGTAAACCGACCTCAAACTAATGGCCAGACCGAAGTCACCAACAGGACAATAGTGAACGGACTCAAGGCCCGCCTAGAGAAGGAGAAAACGGAATGGATCCACAACCTCCAAAACGTCCTATGGTCGTACCGGACTACACCCCGAACTCCAACGGGGGAAACCCCGTACCGTTTAGTATACGGGTCAGAAGCAGTCATACCTGTCGAGATCGGAGCACCCAGTCCCCGAACTATCAATTTCTCCGCCGAAGCTAACGAAAAGCAACGCCGAACCGACCTAGACTTATTGGAGGAACAAAGGGAACAAGCCAGCATAAAAGAAGCTCGGTACAAACAGCAGATGGCTCGGTATTACAACCAAAGGGTTAAACCCCAACAGTTCCAGGTCGGTGATCTTGTGCTTCGAAACAATGAGATAAGCCTCTCAGAGAAGCTCGGCAAGCTCGAAGCTACGTGGGAAGGACCCTACAGAGTACACGAAGTCCTCGGCAAAGGAGCTTACAAAATCGCCTATCTTTCGGGCGAACTAATACCCAGAACGTGGCACATCGCCCATCTAAAGAGATTCTTCGTATAAGCAGCAAAATCTTGCATATAGAGTCTTAGGTTTTCTTTTTTTTTCTCTTTTTTGTCTTTAATGTTTTGTTTTTAACGAGCTCGTCAAAACTCTTTTTACTTTGTTTTTGGTCATTTTTAATAAAATTTCTTTTTTGTCTTGCATCTTGAGTCTTTTGATCTGCTTATACGAAGTGTCCATAACATCAAAAATCCCCTCATAAGGTCGAACTACGGTTCCCTTGCGTGGTCAGTAATGACCCGACATGGGGTAATAATATCCTATAATGCGCAAAGGAAACCCTTTCCGAGGTCCGAGCTCGTCTCCCTCCAAAAAGGAAGATCCCACGAGGTCCGAGTCAAACTCCCTCCTAAGGATAATTAGTTCTCAACTGGGGTCGGAACCAAGTTCCCCCGGGAGGGTAAAATACGAGGTCCGAACCATGGTTCCCTCGCCGACACAAAGAAGCCCGAGTTAAACTCACTAAAAGGGTGCAACGCGCAAATAAACCAAGGAAGCAATCTTCACGAAAAACAGGAAAGTTCAAAACCCAATATATACACTTTTATTTCTAACTCTTTGGAAAAGTTTGTGTGTAGATAAATTACAGGCAGAATCGAGCTAATCTATGAGGGAGGGTGTTTCTTGCTAAAGCTGAGCCAATCTTCCTCGAATGAGGAATGCCCCAGGAGATCATCAATCGATATTCGACCTCGTCCCCGACCTCGACCTCTTCCAGCAGGAAAACTTCGACCTCGCGGGGTAGCCGAACCGCGACCAACAGTTCGCCTACCTTGGCTCGAACCGACCTGATGTCCCCACGATGCCGTTTTCACCTCGCGAGCAGGCATTGTCCGAACAGAAGAAGGCAAGTCTGCACCTGCACCACATGCCAAAACCGCCCGTAACTTAGGTCGGCGGTCCAAAATACACTTATACCTGCCCGCACTCTCCTTCAGCATCTCAAAAGCACCCTGAAGCCCAAAAGACTCGGACCCGAGTGCTTCCTTTAGCGCGATATATTGTTCCAAGTCCTCTTTTGCCTTTAATTCCGCCTCGGAGATGGTGATACCACCGCCGCGATGGATAATATCTTCATACTCGGCATGCTCCTCAACGATCTTCTCGTAATCTTTGGGAACGCGGCCAGCTCGACCTCGGGCAACTTCCAACTCCTCCTCAGCCTGAAGAAGCTTGGCCTGAAGCAAGTCGGTACTCTCTTGAAAAGCGAGCCGCTTGACTTCGACCTCCTCACAAAGTGCCTCGAACTTCATCTGCCATCCCGTCAGCTCGGCTTCTTGGGATTTCAGCAGAGTACACTTATGGCTGAAAAGCTCCTCGGCTCGGCGGCATTTGTCCTTCCATTGCTCAGCAATGGACCGTTGGTCAACCAGGTCTTGTGAAAGGAGAGCTATTTGTATGCGCAAAGTAGAAACACCGACAGAATCCAAGCTCTACACTCAAGAAGAAGAAAAACAAATTCATTGATTTGGAGATGTTCCGTACAGATATACAATGAAAAAGAAGAGGAAAAACAACAACTAAACTAAAACATTGCCGACCTCCTTCTCCTGCGAAGGTGGCTGCTCGGATGGGGAACCATCCCAGTCCTTGTCAGCGGCCGGATCCTCACCAGCCCCAGCCTCCTGCTCCGCCTCCACTTCCTCTTCCGGGCCCTCGCCTTCTTCTTCCTCGTCGTGAAGGGAATCGAAAGCAGCGTCCAGGTCGAGGTCCCGGTCTACCGAGCAGTCCGCAATCTGCTCGACAGATAGAAGCGTGGACAAGCTGCAAAGGGTTTCCAGGACAGGAAACTGACCGAGGTGATCTCGGACAACTCTGGAGTACCGGGAAGGGAGGGCTTCATCCCCTAGCCGCTCGAAGCCATATTTAGAGACGTCTAGGTCGGGGAAGTCCTTGGCGGCCCTCTCCAAAGCAGCCACGGCGAAGTTCCCGTTGATAAGCATGGCCAAGTCATTGGCCAGCTCGGAGAAACTCTCCGACAACAGGAACCTCTTTGTATATGCCCGGAGGAGCTCCCCTTAGCTAGCTGCAAGGCTGGCCTCCCGGTCCTTCGCCGCATTCAGCTCGGACTCAAGCTTCCGAGCTTTCTCGGACTCCGCCTCGGCCTTCGCAAGCTGAGCAGCCAGCTCAGATTTGATAACTTTCATGCCCTCTTCGGCCTTAATCAGCTCGGTCTCAGCCCTCTTGGCCCGGGCATTGGCCGACATCAGCTTTTCTGCGTAATGGCTCTTCTCGTCCTCGTGTTTCGAGGACATCTCCCCGACACTGTTTTTCAGCCATTCCACGAACATATCGAGGCCCTGCAAGGAGGAATACAGTTAGCTACGCAGGCAACAATTAAGAGAAACTGTGTAATGAAAGGAATAAGTCTTCACCTCGGAAAAAGGTAGACCGGCCAGCCTGTTGGAAGGAGCTACCGGGCTCGCGTCACTACCTGTGACATCGATGATGTCCACTTCGAGCTGGTCCCCGACCTTCAACCGTTTCTGAGCTGGTTTGGGGGAAGGAGAGCGAACAGTTGCCGCAGCAGCAGCCCCCATGAGCTGACCCTGATCGGAGGAGGAGGCAGATTGTCCAGATAGCTTCGCTCTCTTAGCCCCGCGAGCTGTAGCCTTGGCACCGATCTCTTTTAGCTTCCCAAAGTTCTTCACTGCAAAACAAAAGAAAAATAACAAACTGTAAGGACGACGAATCAGCACACAAAACAACCCTAACAGCACTAGCGGGGCCTCACCCATCGCCGGATCTACCATATTGTGAGGCTCATACGGGCTCAACCCCGCTTCAGCTAGGGAGTCTTCGTTGTAGCTCCCCTCAAAAGGACCGCGATCCCTCATCGCCTTCACCGCAGCCTCCACATCCTTATCCACCTCGTCTATCACCCATTCATAAGGCTTTTCCAGCCGCCAAGCCAGGTCGACAAAACTATTGTGGCGACAAAAGAAAAATTTCTTGTGCCATTTGTCAACCTTATTTTGAGTTCGCCCCTTGAACTCAGTCCGGGCAGCGGCATAGTACCAGCCCCCCGCCTTTTTGAAAACAAATAGCTCGTGAATGAGCTCGGCGGATATTTGGTGACCCTTATCAATTGCTGCCACACCCAAATCGGTGAACTGCCTAAACGAGTTCGGCATTATCTGCCCTAACGCTAAGCCCAGCTTCTTCTGGAGCTCAGAATAGGGCTCAGGGAGGGGTAATCGAAGACCAGCATGCAGGCTGTCCTCATAAATAGTAACAAACCCCATTGGGGGTGAGCATGCCCTATCCTCGGGGCGAGGTTCTATTAATTCCGCGTCGATTGGAAAATTATACGTTTTGGCAAGAAATCTAATCCTAGTCTCATTTAAGGTTGAGGGGTACTCAGCAACTTTCCCCTTCACACGCGGGGGTACTGTTAAAGTTTCAACAGTCGGTACCAGGGATCCTAATGAAAAAATGGCAAATGCAACGCTACTGTTGAAGCCGACTAACGGTGGAGAATCGCTACCACTACTACTACACTGAGAAAGGGAGGCCATACTTACTTGTTAAAAAAAGAAGGTAAATGCTCCGGCGAGTGATTTGCAACTGTGTGCAGAGGAACCAACGGGGTGAACGCCGGCAGTACAGGAACAGCAGATTAAAATTTTGGGGAGGAAGAACACCTTTTTGGAGCAAGCATTTTTTCTGCTAAGGGCGGCGGACGTGAAATAATGTGATAGGGGAATAAACGTTTCAGCTTCTGTGAATATACATTTCAATCCCGCTGTTGCATCTGACACGTGGGAACGTGGACCCGCCTTTCTCGGAATATGTACCGTCCCTCAGAAAATTCAAATAGCCCATTACTTTTCCCGCCGTGTACATTGACCTACCGACCCAACTTAACAAAGTCGGTGATACTCAGATCGCCCCTCATGTTCCCCCTGCTACTTCAGCTCGGCACATAAGCTCGGTAATTCAGCTCGTACAGGTGATTTGCGCGATCAATCACCTCGAATAAGACCTCGTAGTCTGCGTCTACATGTCTTCTTCACTTTTTTGGGGGGGGATGTGATAGTACCGACCTCACCCTGGGCCCGACCTAAGGCTAATTGGACCTATATATTAAAGCTCGGCCCACAGAGTTCGGCCCAAACAAAGTCAACGTCTGCCTTGAAGACCAAGTAATGAAACCCTACTTTGGGAGAAGATAGAATTCTACTACAAACGGGAATCGGATATGCATGTATTAAGAAACTAGATATGTATAAGGAGTTCGATCCCTAGAAGGATTAGGGCTTAGTTCAAGGCTTATAAATAGATGCTAGATTAGAGGTGGAGGGGATTCATTCAATACTCATTGTACTCTCAAGCATAATAAACGCTCTATATTCTCTCCCGTGGACGTAGATCACATCGATCGAACTACGTAAATCCTTGTGTCATCGTGTTATAGTCTCTTTTAGCTACTTTCGAAAACCCTAGATCTATCAGTGAGAGATGAGTCTAATAAAATTCTTCTCGCGGTCTCGAGGAGAACATCCCCTTCATGTTCGGTTGTGGGAGCTGAATTGAAGGCAGTGGTGAGCGCAATTACTGAATGCATCACTCATATAATATTGGGCCTATTGAGATTTTTACAGACTCTTTTACTGTTGCTCGAGTTTTGAGTCATCATGAGGAAGCGCACGAGCTCTTGCCGAAGAAAATTATTGATATTATGGAAGTCACTCGCAGTGTCCTTGTTGTTGGTGTCTTTCATGCATATAGGTCGGCTAATAGAGCAGCATATTTTTTAACTCAGCATGCAGCGCATAATTCTAATCCGGTGGTGTGGACTAATGACTTTCCAGATTGGCTGAAGGAAATTGTTATTTATGATATTTAGTAAATTTAATAAAATTTCTCATTTCAAAAAAAAAATTATTGAAAAGTTTCACTATACTCTAGGGGCTCGTTTGGTACAAAGTATGGAATAAGGCATGATATGTTTGACTGAGATGTGTCTTATAAATATAAAATAATTAATATTCTGTTTGGTATGATGTATCAAAATTCTCTGCAACACATAGTAATTATTGTAATTTATTGCTATAATTAGTTGCAGTATTATTTATACCACCTCATAGGTAGTATACATAACAACAAAAGTAAGTATTATTCATACGGGCCCGAACTTTATAAAGGGCCGTATACTTCATACCAAACAAGATATTAGGGTGTCATAGACATATTATACACCCTTATCACCCCTACCAAACGAACCCCTGTAAAACATATATTATCGAAACAAAAAATAATAGTATATGAATCTAAGGATGTATTCTGCCCAAATTAAAATTCAGTATTCAATTTGATATATATGGCACAATATAATATAACCTTGTATGCAATTTTTCTGCACTGTACAAGTTAATAAAAACATGAGCAGGTTCAGTTCACAAGGAATATCTTAAAAATATAAACAAAATTAGGTCTCTGGCTTATTGACTTTCCAGTTTTGCTCCGACAATTTATTTTCTATACCCACTGAATATACAACGTTTTTTTTTTTATCTTTTTTTCTTTTTGTGGCTACTGAATATACAACGTTATTGCATTATAATTTATGAATTAACTATAACCACTCATATGCATTCAGTGGTTACAGTATGGATTCAGTATCTTCATGTTATTCACAAAAATATGAGATTTAAATTGACATGAGACGCATTTTTGTATACCGCAATCGGATAGTATTAACTCTATTTTTTTTATATATCTGAAATAAAATTAGATGTATATAATAATGAACGGAAATGGTAACAATTAGTAATAATTTTTTAACGAAAATAACCACACAACCATGGTAATAAACTAATACTTATTAGAATGATTAGTCGTCCCAAACAGCTGGAACCAGTCGTATAGTCAAAATTCAGTCCAAATCTAAACTACCATTGATATTTTGTCACACTTAAAAATATTATTATAAAACTCAGTTCTATCAGTCAACACCTTCATTACATTAAAATTTCTTGCGTCAATACGCTCCATACAGAGAGTTTCCCGTTGAACCTGTCTACATTTCTGCACTCTATTCCGATCAGAAACTCCGGTGATCTCTGTCTCTCTCTCTCTCTCTCTCTCTCTCTCTCTCTGGTGGAGTTGATAGATTAGAACTTTGTGCATTCTATTTTGTTTCTTCTGTATTTATTACATGTTTGTAAATTAGACATTTTGTGCGAGTGACCCTAGCGACCAGTGACGGACGCACATTCCCCATAGTGGGGCCACGTGCCCCCACAATTTTTTAAATTTTTTTACTAGTATATATATATATATATATATATATATATATATAAATTAAATTAATAGAAATCTTCCCTCCTTATTAAATAAATGAATAAATAAATAAAATATCTTCTAAAATATCATCATTTGTTCAAGGTATAAATAAAATAAAATGTTCTATTGATATGTTTGGAAGACTAAAAGTTATCGGAGCTCTTGCACAAAAGATGGTTGAGACGAAAAAATATGAGGTATATCCATTAATTTATTTGTTTATAACATTTGTTTTAATTCTTTCTGTTGTCACTGCTATAGTTGAAATTATAATATTTCGTACTATGAATATCATAAAGAATCGTCTACGCAATCGGATCGGAGATAAATGGATGAAGGATAGTTTGATTCTATATAATAAAAAGGGTAATTTTCACTTTAATAGCTAAACTATTCAACTTTTCACAATTATATTTCAAACTATTAAAAATATCAATTAAATAGCCAAACTATTGAAATTTTCACAATTATATTCCAAACTATTAAAAATATCAATTAAATGGCCAAACTATTGAAGTTTTCACAATAATATTCTAGGTCAAACTTTCGGCGACGAAAATTCAAGGTGTCACGCCGGAAACATATTTAGAATTTCAAAATTCTAAATCCTTCAAAACTCAACCAAAATAAATTTCCAACCTGACACCTTGAATTTCCGTCGCGAAAGTTTGACCTAGAATATAATTGTGAAAACTTCAATAGTTTGGCCATTTAATTGATATTTTTAATAGTTTGGAATATAATTGTGAAAATTTCAATAGTTTGGCTATTTAATTGATATTTTTAATAGTTTGGAATATAATTGTGAAAAATTGAATAGTTTGGCTATTAAAGTGAAAATTACCCTAATAAAAAAGAGGTTTTGATAGTGGTGATAATAAATCAATCATGTCAGTCAATGAAAACTCATAGGTTTCAATGTAACAAACTTGGATTATTATTTAGTAAAAAAATTCTTAACATATTTTATAGTTATAGTTACAATATAACATTCTTCAATTAATACTCGACAAATTAATAATATCTTTAAAACAATAATTTTCTCTGGTCTCAACAGTATTATTGTACTTTAAATTGTAACTCAATAAAGTAATAACCTTCATAAGATATATAATTTTCTTGACTCCCCACTGTATTAATTTATACTAATATATGTTTTGCTGTATTTTGTGCCCTAAGAAAAAGATTCTGTAGTAAGTTTGATGTTGTAGCTATGGATTTTGATTGTAGCAACGCTGCAATTTTTGATGACGCCATAGATTTTGATTGATTGAATAAAAAATTAATCAATTTATGATACAATAGTTACGTATATGATTTGTAGATGTAGATTGGTTTGGCTAGAATTCTACAATTAATTAATTAGATAATCATTATTAATTAATATACTTGCGATTTTGATTTAGAGAGGAAGAAATGGGTGTAGGCGTAGACAGCGGAAGAGGATCGCCGGGGCTGACAAGGCGGAGGGGGTGCAGCTGCACAAAAGATGATTTTCTCCCTGACGAGTCGTTTAAAAGCTGGAGCAACTACATGAGCGCGTTGAGACAGACTCCGAACCGGCTGGCGGATCGGTTCACGAGCCGGTCCAATGTGGAGGCGGAGCTGCAGGTCAAATCTCGCAGTGGGAACCAAATGAAAAAGACTCTTTCGTGGTGGGATTTGATGTGGTTTGGCATGGGCGCCGTCATCGGCGCCGGGATATTCGTTATCACCGGAAAAGCGGCAAAGCTTGACGCCGGCCCCGCCGTCGTGCTATCCTACGCCTTTTCTGGCCTCTCCGCCTTGCTTGCTGTCTTCTGCTACACAGAGTTCGCCGTCGAAATCCCGGTCGCAGGCGGTTCGTTTGCCTACTTGAGGGTGGAGCTCGGCGATTTTGTAGCCTTCATCGCCGCCGGAAACATCCTCCTCGAGTACGTAATCGGCGGCGCTGCGGTGGCGCGTTCGTGGACGTCCTACTTCGCCACCCTCTGCAACCACCAACCAGAGGATTTCCGGATCCACGCCGCCGCTCTAGCGGAAAACTACAACCAGCTCGACCCGATCGCCGTCGGCGTCATCATAATCATCTGCATAATCGCCGTCGTGAGCACGAAAGGCTCCTCCCGCCTCAACTACATCGCCTCCGCCGTCCACCTCGTCGTCATCCTCTTCATCATCGTCGCCGGTCTAATCAACGCTGACACCGATAACTACCGCGACTTCAACCGTTACGGCGTCCGCGGCGTCTTCAAGGCCTCCGCCGTCCTCTTCTTCGCCTACGTCGGATTCGACGCCGTCTCCACTATGGCGGAGGAAACCAAAAATCCGGCCAGAGATATCCCGATCGGCCTCGTCGGATCGATGGTGATCACCACCGCCATATATTGCGTATTGGCAGTAACTCTCTGCCTAATGCAACCGTACCAAGATATCGACATTGATGCCCCCTTTTCTAGGGCTTTTGAGTCGGTGGGATGGAGCTGGGCTCAATACATCGTCGCCGCCGGCGCGTTGAAAGGCATGACATCCGTTCTCCTCGTCGGCGCCGTCGGTCAGGCGCGGTATCTCACACACATAGCGCGGACGCATATGATGCCGCCGTGGTTCGCCAAAGTTGATGCGAAAACCGGAACTCCGATCAACGCCACCATTGTTATGCTTGCTGCAACTGCTGTGATCGCGTTCTTCACAGAGCTTGAAATTCTCGCCTCATTGCTCTCAATCTCTACTCTCTTCATCTTCACGCTCGTCGCGGTCGCGCTTCTAGTTCGTCGGTATTACGTCACCGGCGAGACATCGGTGGAGAACCGGAAGAAATTGATAGTGTTTTTATTACTAATTGTCGGATCGTCAGTTGCGACGGCTGCGTATTGGGGATTGAGTAAGGATGGTTGGATTGGGTACTGTATTACGGTGCCGATTTGGATGGCGGCGACGGCGGCGCTGCGGGTGTTGGTGCCGCAAGCGCGGGCGCCGAAGATGTGGGGCGTGCCGTTGGTGCCGTGGCTGCCGTCGGCGTCGATTGCGGTAAATGTGTTCTTGCTTGGATCGATTGATAAGGCGTCGTACGTGAGGTTTGCGGCGTGGACTGCGTTGCTGCTCGTTTACTATTTCTTGTTTGGGCTGCATGCGTCGTATGATACGGCAAAGAAGGCAGAGGCGGAGGCGGCGGAGGCGGAGGGAGGAGAAAGAGGTGCTCCGGTTGCTGCAGCAAACTAGTTTGGTTTAGATTTATTTGCTACAGATTGTTAATTTGCATGTTGAATATATGTTTATGTATTTACATTTTATCAAGATTATATTATACTATGATTTTGATTATTCCTATGATAAAGAATAGCTCCACTTCATCTAAGTAGCAAGTGAACAGAGTACCTGTGAGAGAGAGAGAGACCGACTCTTCGAATAGGATTTGCGTACTTTACAGTTTATTACACTCAATTAGAATATATAATTATTTTTAATATGTAATCTTACTTTTACTATTAATAATTCATTATTAGAATTAAATCCATAATAAAATAATACTATAATTTTTTTTAACTTGAATTTTAATAATAAAAAATTAATTATGATTCATTATTATATTATACTCCCTCCGCCACCAAAAGTATAGTTTTTGGTGTGGCACGAGTTTTAAAAAAAGTAAAATAAATGTTATTTGAGTGGAGAAAGGAATTCATAATTTTAAATTTGTGTGAGATTTAAAATATAATAGAATATATGAGATTATTTCCTTAAATGAAAAAACCACTCTTTGACAGATGGAGGAAAAGAGAAATATAACCACACTTTGTGGACAGAGGGAGTAATAATTTTTATTTTTCATAATAAATATATTAAAACTAACAAATTTAATTGTACGACATCCATTCCCAACCCATATCCTTTCGTGGTTAATTTCTTTGTTGAATTTCATGTATGTTACCATATTCCAGCTTCCCAGGAAAAGAAAGTAATAAATTCCGCAAATACAAATAATCTTCACAACTTAAAAATTGGTTAATTTGATTATTAATAACATCCCGATGCACCAAGAATACATTCCGGAGATTTGAATATAAGCTTAAATTTGCCCCACAAACCGAATCAGCAGACCAATGCCATTGCCATACACATAAAATCATTTCTTCTCTCATAACAAAAAAAAAAAAAGGTCATCTCTCTCTCTCTCTCTCTCTCTCTCTCTCTAAACAGACAGATGATGTGCTTCACCTAATAACAATGAAAGAGTTATTAGAGGAGACCGGCAACCCCCCGTTTCTGTACATTACAATCACTCTTGAAAAAGGTTTACCAGAAAAGGGACAAGGGTGCAATAAAGCACATGAATCACAACACAATATACCTCTGCAGAGGGAAAAAAAAATGAAAAAAGTTCATTCCAGTAAAATATACAACTCTTCCACTCTAAAAAAAAGGAGGAAAAAGGCCACAAAAACCATGCATCATCATGTGTTATAATACAAGTAACCCATTGCGCGGGCGCCACGTCACGCCTCGATTTTGAGGAGAGTATTCAGTGATGTACTGTTGAAACGCTGTGCCAGACCCCTAATGACGAGGACTATAACATCACGAAGATGTCGAGTCTGTACCATCAAATCCACTTCATTCTCACTGTCTACCACAATTCTTAGACGGTGTTGATCGTTTCTAAATAACTCCACCTAAGATGTACCCAACAACGAGATTGGTAAAGTGCACCACACGACTTGCTGTGATGAAATTCATGCTTTTTTTTTAAGATTAGGGTGAGATGGAACAAGAACTACTTACATGGAAAGGAGGAGTGTAGGTTCCGCGGATTTCTGTTGTAGGGAATGAGGTTTTTGAGCCGGGCTTCACGACCTTGACTCGTTTCTTGTTCACTTCCAATATTCTTCTCTCGAGACTTCCCATTCCAGGAATCTACATTGCCATGATGAGAGTGAAAATTAAATTAAATATTTCTTGATATTATGAATCTTGATAAGAATGTTGAATAACTATGTACCCTTTTAGGCGATCGATCCTTATCGCACAGAGCCTGATCAGAACAGCTTATAAATATGTTAGTTTCATAAATACATATTTAAATACTTATGTAACAGTAGATTAATGAAATAAAATACTTTTATGTATGAATGATGCAACTGTATATGTGCTTTTAAACTATATTGATGGAAAATAATATCCAATATGACCATAATTTTTAAAAGAACGAATCAGGACCGTACCTCGAACTTCACAGATCCGAGATCTAGCTTCTGCTTCACTTCTTTGAGAACGTCGGGCTCTGCAAGAAAAAGAACTACGTTAGAAGAATTTTTTGATAAAAGAACAATATTATCATGTAAATTGAATGTGCTTACCAACTGTGATAGGGTCTGTTGATGCAGAAACGGGTTGTCCCTCGACTCCATCGTCTCTTACTGGTGTATAAATAGCAACCAGCCTGTAGCCGACATCATCAACATTAGCCTCATACATCCTTCCCGTCTCCTCTGCAACAACGAACCAACATGAACGACAGGTATATTATCATGGAGAATGTACATACTATTGAAATTTACTACCATCAATCACTAGAAAAGAAAAATCGAATTGTTCTAAAGCTCGGAACTGAAAAGATATTGTATACCAGGAATAGAAATGAGGTCAGGACTTCCAACCATTGATCTAAGCCACTGAATCCGACTTTTGCCTTCCTTTCCCCCGCTATACGTTCCACGAACAGCATATAAATTTGTGTGGAAACCTCGACCCTCGATTTCTAGCTTGTCCATTCTAGGAATTCCTGATAGAGCAGAAGGATAACACACAACTAAGAACTTCCCTTCATAAGAATGTCGAGTTAACTTTGATCAACGCGGAATAGACCTGGTATAATTGAATCGGTTTCAGCATAAGCCGGTTCACTTGATCTTCCAAAGGCATCGGTAACAATGCATTCACACTTCAGGCAGCGACCTATGTCCTCATACCGTACCTTGTACGAGCAAGACCTCTGTGATGGAATTGGCTCAAAAGTTTTTTCATTTCCAGTTTCAGATGAGAAGAACCTGCAACATTGACGTCACATATGAGATGGCACCAAATGTGTAGAGGCTCGAACCTGAACAGTTGCATTGAACATGAGATGACCAACTCAGCTTCTATGATATTCGACTAATAAGCTATAGATGGACCCAAAAAAAAAGAGATGAGAACGCTCTAAGCTTCTTGTCTATCATAGTGAGTGAACGAAAGTGGTGATTTCATCAGGTTAGATCACATGTGCTTCAGACGTATCGAGCAAGTTATATATGGAGATTACCACTGGTATCTCACTTCTTTCTTGTACTTCCCCCAAACAAGCTGTTGGTTTTCACTCTTTGGGATAACTTCCAAAGCAGTCAATATATCTCCCTCAACAGCTTTACCTGTAAGAGCTAGCACCTCGATTCTTGGCAATTCTGACACAAAAACGTGCAAATTTGAGGAGCAGATTTAAAAAAATTATCGACTAATTCACTAAGTTGCAGCATCACTTCACCAAAAATGAAATTAATAAATTTATAGACTAATTGACTAATTATTATAACATCCTGTAGGGAACAAGAAGTTGAGAATGATACCTGGCAAAACTATGTCGCTTGGCTCAGATAATCGAAGTTCTCCGATGACCGAATCAGAACGAACTGGTGTATATCTGCAAAAGGCATAAAATGTTTGCTTGGATAAATTCAGTCACCTACAAATAAAGAGAATGGATACAAAATTTTAAGCAAATGATTGATTACCCAAACAACAATTTGCAATTATAATCCTCTTCTGATACTTCATAGGTTTTAGAATTAGCTCCGGCAATGAGAACGATCATTCCACCATCAGATTCTCTATACCAGCTAAAGAGACCCGTTCCTTCGTACCCACCAAAATAGTCTCCTTCTCCAACATAGGTGCTTGAAGACAATTTTTCAACACGAACATTGGAAACAATTGGAAGAGCTGTAATAATAAAAAGGTGTGATTACAGAAACATTTTGAAGACTGTTAATTCGACAGAGTAGAGAAATAAGATTCACCTGGTATAACTGGAGATTCACTAATTGTTACCATTGGCACTCCACATTTACCGTCTGATCGTGTTGGCAGCCAGTAAAGGGCTAGGTAAGATCCCACGTCTTCCAAAGATGGATTATATGTTCTGAGGAGAAGGAATTAATTCCATAATTAAACAGGCTAAAAATTTCATTAATTGGGATACATAACTTCAGAAGGTTCTTACAATGCCTGTCCACATATATCAACATTTTCACAATTATTAGCCAGCTCCAGCAGAGAAGACTCGTGAAGCTTATCGTTTGTTCTGAACCAAATATATTTCCCGACTCCTTCTTGTCCTCCAAAGTACTTGGTAATGGGGACCACTTCCTCACCCTCACAGCAATCAGAAATCACCAATTCAACACCTAGTGGCTCACCTGCATATAGGATTACATTCGTTAGACATGGACACATGGTACAGTAATTGGTCTTTAGAAAATCATAAAATTTATAACAACTCTTAGAAGTAATTAAGGAAAACTAGCACACAAACAAAGAAACTGAGAACTCAAGGATACGAAAACACTGGATGGGAAATATTGAATTGGATATGCAACTATGGATTGCTATGAGTGCTGAGAGCAAGTAAATCCGCTTGAGTACGCACCAGGTGAAACGGGACAAGAAATCACTGTTTTCGGGCTCCCCTTCAAGCCATCACCACGAACAGGTGTATATACAAGCTCCACAGAGTCTCCTACTTTATCAATAGTCAATTCTAAAAATTCTGCAACGGTACATTTCGATTTGTCAGATTCGTGAGATAAAAAAAATATTAAATAGAATGAAGAAAAGGTGGAAAACTCTTACCTCCTTCGTGAAGTTTCTCTTTGTGGCCATTGTCCTTCACTCTGAACCATTCACACAAGCAATCTCCTTTCACGCTGAAATGAAAATCATTATATACCGTTCAATGGCAATAGAGCTAGTAAATTCGTAATTGAAGTCTGTTCGCAATAGATATTTACCCTCCACTATAGGAAGCAATGAAACTCAGGCGCTCTCCTTCTTTCGGGGATCCATGAAATTCAAGTGATCGGCATGTTGGGGGGCCTGGAGTTGTGGCAGGACGAAATACCAGGTTACTGTGAAGTTGTGTTTTTTGAAGGAAATGTGATTTCTTCAAATGTATTGGTATGCCACTAGAGTGATGCATTTTACTAAAAACAATTGCGGCCTTTCAAGGAAATGGTTTGTGTGATGCATTTGCATGGGATTGCTCGTATTTTTCAATTGGCTAATTCTACAAAGAATCATATTATGAAGATTATAGGGTTCATTTCCGTTCCACCTTTCTTGTAATTGGATGCAAGTGAAATGCATTAACATAATGACTGAAAGGTGTGACAAATGATAAATGATAAATGTTAAAAGTATATTTAAAATTACATTATAATTCATTAGAGTATGTTTATATTAATGATATAGTTTCCAAAAACATAGAGAAAGGGGGAATCTCTGGGGAATAAAACTCAAAAGGAAATGCAAAATAATTGTTCCATTTGTGGTGAACGAAAAAATTCTCGCAACTAATTTAAAAAATGTTCCAAGATTTTCCTAAACAGGAAAGCAAAATTCAGTTACCTGGTATAATTGGTCCAACTTGTTCAGAAAGGACAATAGGACCACGGGTTTGATCACTTCGAATGGGCTCACAAGAAACCGAGATGAAGAAACCAATATCCTCTACAGAGAGCATATATGATGAAGAAGTTGCACCTTTTATCTCATCGTGAGTGCTATCTGAACTAGTCTGCAACATCAATTTATATATTTTTAGCATTATGGTCAAATTTCATTTTATTAATTACAAACATAGCTATAAGTGTAAACTTTCAAATACCCGGAACCAGCGGTAGACTGATTCTCCCTCTTCACCACCCCAGTATTTCTTTTCAACACTTAGTGTAGTGCCTTCAACAGCAGTTCCAGTAACTTGCAAAGAAAGCAATCTTGGGGTGCCTAAAGGTAATTGATAACATAATGTCAGTTTTAAATCAACTCTACGCCTTATCCAAATTTTACCAAACCATGTTCACTTTGTCAAAATAGGAGAAATAGCCCAATGTGCTATCTGTAATTACCTGGGCGAACACGTTCTTGTCCTGTGCAAGTTCTTGGTTCGCCTGCAATACCATCATCGCGCACTGGAGTACAAGTAAATGATACAAATTCACCAATGGCATCTTTTGGGATTCGATATTGAAGAAGACCTGAGGCCTCAGGTATCAAAGTACCCAGGTCATTTTCCACCTGCAAGAAACTCAGGTATATGGAAATTATCAACCAAAAGTAATTAAGCAAATGTTAAATTTTTCTAATCACAAAACATTTTGTTGACAACTTATAGAAGAGTTAAAAAGCTAAACAGACTTATTTTTTTCAAGCATTTCTAGCATAAATTACGATCTAGTTTTGTAAAGAAGGCAATCTTGGCCTCATAGTTCAGGTTATACTTCATTTGTATGTTATGAAGCTAATGATATTAAGTTTATTGTCAAATTATGATTTAGCCATACACGTATTAGAATCAGAAATGTATGCAAAATTTCTTTTCTATTCTCTTTTCCAGATTCACTCCTAGCAACAACATAAGATATAAGGTCTAGATACAACAGCTTGGAATAATATTTTACCTTGTGACGATACCAATTATAGATACTCTTCCCCTCATGACCCCCGATATAACCATATGATGCTGTCAATACTCCACCTTCTGAGTAATCACCAGTTATAGCCAAAAAATTAAGACTCGGGGGCAGAGCTGCAATGTTTAAAAGTATATGTCAGAAAATGTTTTAAATCGGTTCACTTCCAGCATTCACATACAAACGAAATCTTCACAAATCCAGAAGTTAAAAGACATACAGAGCAAGAATATCTTAAGTAAGGCCAAGCAGAACAGTCTCATTACAAGTACCAAATCTGAGTGAGGAAATCCAAATAGAAAATACTCACTCTCGATAGCTGTTTCAGATATTACATAAGTCGGTTCACCAGCTTCACCATCCGGGGTCATTGGGGTAAATTTTGCAACTATATATTTGCCAACAGCTCCCAATGGTATGCGAAATGCCTAGATAAAGTGTAATGCCATTAATATTCATACATCAAATTTGGAATTCAAGACTAGATACCGCAAGGAGCTTAATACCTTGGCAATTTTGGATGTACTCAATGCATCAAGACCATTCTCACCCTCAAAAGTAGAAGAATTGGTTTTGAACCATTGAACTCTACTCGAAGCTTCGGTTCCTCCAGTTACAATGCCGGTTACAGAAACCTTACTTCCTTCCTTTAGTTCACCAATTATCTTTAGATTTGTTACTTTTGGTGGAGCTGTTATTTGCATAAAGGAAAAGAAGGGAAAAAAATGAGACAGAGTAGACTGAGAATAACGAGCACAGTAAGTAAAACAACGAAACACCTAATAGACCATGTTCCGACTGAAATGTGATGATACTTGAGCAAAAGAAAAATAGGAGCTAAGTTTCAGCAAGTTGTGCATATCCTTCTTGCTTAGTTCTGAAGTTACACTAAATATATCATGGTGATTCGGGATTCGATTTCTTGAAAGTATCAGCAGTGTATTTGTACATCAAATTTACAGCGTTCATCACTGTACATAAAGTCTACAATTATTGGAATAATCTTATTCAGGTCTAGATGAGGTGAATAATAGAATTGTATAAGATACATTCTTATTAATAAATTACCTCTTGTTCGATCCATATCCAATATACTAGTAATAGGAAATATGTAGATGACAAACATAGCATTAGATAATATAAACTATAAATGAATTCAAATTCACAGCTAATGTATTAGTAAGGGGGAAAAGGGAATCTTTTGTTGAAATTACATAAAAGTATTGTAAATTTTATTTCTACTAGCCAGTCCAAAAAATCAAAAGATTTAACATACCCTGCTTAACTATCTCTGAGACTACTGACACAGGCTTCCCTTCCTGCCCTGAAAAGTAAAAAAAGTCAAGACAAAGGCAAAATTATATGTTGCTAATTGCTACAACCAAGGAAAAAAATAAATGCAAGATATGTAAGATGTAAATGAACCAACCTTCAAAGTTCACAGGTACGTAAACAAATGCCAACCGCCGTCCAACATCTTCTTTAATTAAAGAATATTCATTTGTTCCCATGACCACCAATGTGAGTTCCCTGCATATAGAAATTGAAAAGTTAGGTCTTACATGCCAAAAGAAAACAAATTTATGATCTCTCCTCTACAAAAAGGAATCTGAATAAACTGGCTTGCATGCACAAATAAAAAACTATAAATAAGATACCCGGTATCTTTGTGTTCACGCAACCACTCAAACTTGCTGGGGCCTTCTTTTCCTCCAAAGTATTCCCCTGAGCCCGTGATTATACATCCTTCAACGGCATCTCCATTAATTCGTACATTGTTTACCGATGGAGGAGCTGCCAACAAAGAGCAATAAAACATGATGAATTTAATGGAGTGGTTAATAACATATAGAAAATTGAATCTATAATATAGTCAAAGCAATCATAAGACAAAGGACAATATCAAATTGCACACGAGATGATAAGAAAGTCATGCATTGTTCAGACGTATACTTTTATCTTTTTTCATCAGTAAGGTGCAGAACTGAACTATTCTACCAACCAGATGAGCTTTTCAAATATCATGCATCGCCTAAAAAGTAAACACAACTCCAGAAAAATGTTACAATAATCTATCGAATTCACACCTGCTTTTACATAGTCTGTGATAGCATATTGAGGTTCCCCTTTAGCACCTTCTCCGGTGACTGGAGTGTACATATAAACCAAACACGAACCTACATCATCTAGGCTCAGCTGGTATTCTTCTTCTTCTGCACCCATAATTACGACTGGGCTACTATTCCATCTTCTCCTAAGCCAACTATAGAGAAAATGGAAAAGTGTTATGTCTGAAATACAGAACGTTTCAAAACCAAAATGTTTCATGGGAACATTGATGATCTCACCTGGCAACACCTTTCCCTGGAGTTCCTCCACACCATGCAACATCGGCATACCCTTTGATTGTGTTTCCTTCCACCAGCTCCCCAGACACATCAATCTTTACAACCTTAGGAATACCAGTGCCTTCAGAAAGATGCCAAGAGATAATTAATGTATATGGAAATTGGAAAATATATATCCACCAAATGGATTTCTTTTAGACCATACTTTATTTGAATAAGAATCTTTGATATGGTACTAAAATGATATGGAGGTATATCACGTACAAAAGAAACATAAATTAAATATCAGAAACCAATTAATAGTGAAGAACAAAAAATCAAGTGAGAAAGAAAATGAGTAAGCACAAATTAATGGCACTTCATAAAAAAAAGTATCTCAAAGAGTGCGAGGAAACTGTAGTGATTTATCAATATATTAATGAATTTATACCTTTAGAAACTGGGGAAGATATTGCAAAAATTGCGGGATAATCAGTATCTTCCAAAGTTGGAGTGCACTCCACTTTCAAGATTCTACCAATGTCATCGTGCTTGGGAAAGTAGATCTGACATAGATTTAAGGGATATTAGTACTTTTAAAAAGACAAATGGTAAACTTAATTTCTTGAAAACTATTTGACACCTCTCCACATGCACCAGGAATAGCTATAAATTTTGAAGGAGTTTGCTCTCCAATAAACCATTGGTACTTTAAGTCTAGTTCGGCACCACTATGTTCATTTGTGTCTATAACAAACTCAAAGTGGCAACGACAAGCGTCTTCCTCAAATGGTTGGTCTACAAAAGCTTTTTTCAACAGGTATCCAGGAGGAAGTTTGTCTTTCCATTGTTCGATCAAAAACTTGAACGTTGAGTCTGTAGGCAAAGACAAAGCATGCTAAATCAAGTAAGGTAGAAAAAGGACTAAACATATTAAAATGAAATAGATACTGAAGACTTCATCAAGATGTAAGGCAGCAATACTAAAAGACTATATTGTGAGAAAAATAAGGCAGTTACATACCGACAGCTTGGTCTGGACGGCACAGTTCCCATCCACCTCGAATGCACAAGGCAGTGTGTGAAGGGTAACGCTTGGCAATTGTTATCTCCTCTCGGGAAAGATCTGCAATAATCTTGAACTGGTAAATTGTAGAGAACTAAGAAAAATTACTTCCTAAAAAGATCTGAGGAATTTTGACAATCCAGTGCACAAAGTAGAGAGCAAGGGTAACAAATAAACAATTAAAAAAGGAGTCAAATAAACAATAAGCGCCAAATGTGAGTTGATCAGTTGAAACATAACTATTGAACATACCCCTATCATTAAATTTCTTTAAGGTTGGGCCAACGAGCAAAATTGCAGCTGCTTCCAGACGAGACATCTTAAGAATAGGGTTCTCCTCTACTCGCAAATGCTTCAGATCATCATGGTAAAAAGTACACATGCCCAACCATATGTCGATCATTAAATTTGAAATGTAACAACAAAATATAATGATTGACACATCTGCAAGACCTAAGATTGTGCACAAAATTGATGTAGAGGGAAAGTTTGCAGCTAAATTTTGTAAAATAGTCGGGATATATTTGCTCAACCAACCTCAAGAGCTGGTAAGTGCGGGAAGCCTTTCAAAGTTGATATTTTATTTTTGCTGGCCGCCAGCACCTATGGAAACACAAAATTGGCTTTGTTAACTGAAAAGACAGCAAGAACAAGATTTTTTTAAGCAATAAACAAACCTGTAAACGAGGCTGGCTCGCCATTGAAAGAGATTTTAACTTATTCTGGGCAACAGAGAGAAACTGCAAAAGCACAAGGAAATTGTTTTTGTCATCAGACATAATCCTAACAAAGATGAGACAAAAAGAACAAGTCCAAATGATTTCTGGTGGTTCACCTCCAAGTTCGGAAGCTCAGGAAGACTCTTCAAGGATGTGATCTGGTTTCCAGCAAGATAGAGTTGCTGAAAGAAAAGAAAACTGTGTGATTACAAAATCCAGTGTTCCATTCTATAAACAGTGCATCGCCAAGCAAAAGGATCACCTGCAGTGCTTTGCAATTCTCAAGCGGCTCAAAACCAGGTCCTTTGAAATCATTAAAACTTAGATCAAGAACCTAAAAGCAAAACGAGCACATGATGCAGAAGAGTCTTAAAACAGAGACAAGAACTGAAAGATATGAATTCAGATACTTAGTAATTAGTATGATACTATGATCAATCAATATGCACCTTCACCCGTTTGAGGACTTCAACGCCATCCAGTGTAGACAAGAGATTGTCTCTGAGATAAACAAACTGCAAAAGAGTTACTTTAGTGGCGAACATATACATAGATGAACACAACATTTCAGAAAAAGTAAGCTAAACATATTCCCTCCCAAACCGCTTTCCAAATAATGGTACTTAGATGCTTTGATCTAACAGTCAAATTTTATTAAAAGAGGTGGCCTGTCTTTTACATTGAATATTTCTCTCGAACAATCAATTTCTCAAAGGATAAATGAAAAAACAGAGCTATATCTATAAAATGTAAAAATAACACATTACTATCAGAACAAAGTTGGTACTTTTATTTCATTAGGAATAACTGATGCTTTTACTATCTAGTGTCCATTTAATCTCCTAATTATATGCTTCAACAGACAACAATGTGATCATATTCCAACTTTTAGTGTTATAATTTGCAAGAATTAAAATCCATACAATGGATGGGGTAAAATACTAGCATAAGCAAAAATAAGCTCAGTAAGCAAATTGATAACATATTCATCTTGTGATATCGATAATGCCAGTGAAATCATGATGAGTTAAATTGGCTAAAATCGAAGAATTAAGATTCGTTATACTAATTACATAAAAATATCCAGCATTTAGATTCTTCAAGTTTGGAAACTGATACAATTAACAAGGACAGAGTTTACATCCCTTAGATACTTATAAAATGAGCATCATTACATTTAACAAAGCATTGAAAATGTAGCAATGCTTTTGAATTTATCAAAAAATAAGGCAATATCAAAGCATAACAATGATAAACTAGGACCAATAATATGCAGATTTTACTCCAAAGAAATTGGTAGCATTAGAGTCATATGTTACTCTCAGTAACATAGTGCAATATAAAGTGAGTCTATGCCGTTTAAGTAAAAAAAACCAACAACATGCAGGTAATGGTCAATAACTGCAAGAAATGAAAATGAAAAGTACCTCCAGACTTGGTGACAAGTTCAGCCCACCACTGTTGAGACTCCGTATCTTGTGGCCCCGAAGATCCAATCTCTTCAATAAAAAAGGAGAAAGTTGTATCTAATTAACTGAAAAATGCAGGGTAATTAATAATAGGAAAAATTACAATTTCCGGCCGAGCTTCACAATTTGTTTTCACTATGCCACTTCAATATTTTTTCCTCTTTTACTGCCTCCAAGCTTTAAAATTTTTTAAAACCCCACCTAAAGCTGCTGGTGTCTACTAGAAATTGGACTCACGGGATTACGTGCTTGTGTTAGAGGCTAAATTTCATGCAAAAATGGAGTAGAAACATGTAGAATTATCTTTTCGTTATGGAAATATCAAAGAAAAAATTCTACCTCTGAAACAAGCACATTGACTGAAAAAAATCAATTCCAGGATCTAGATGAGATTTAGAAAATTTAGCAAATTTTGGATAGTAAACGAAAAAAATAAAACGTTTTTAAGTGGCATAGTGCAAAATGAGCCAATGAGGTTCCTATCTTTAAGTCTTTAACCAATATTTTAATGCTGGGTAGCAAATGTTTATCAAGCCACTGCAAAGTCTGCAATAATAATTAACTAAGACTCCCATGGGTGGTCTCTCTATGTGGGTTTATGCATAGCCATTTTCCGTTTTCCATTGTATCAAGTGTAAAACAAGCTAAATCCCGTCTTTGGTAATATCCCTCAACAAATATAGAATGTTAACAATCTAAATTCAATTTGGGTAATGACAACACACAGGTCCGAGCTCGTAAAATTCTTACCACATCATCACTAGCTTTCACCTCCACTTGAGGAAGCATTATCAGACGTGAGTCCCGACTTTCTGGAGTTCCCACTTTCTTTCGACCAAGTAAACTAGAACTTCTGTCAAGAGATGTTGACAGACTTCCAGATTTGGACCCACTGGAGATCGTGGGTGAGCGAGCAGAGTTAGGAGAAACCTTCGCAACTGACTTCCTAAGGGTACTACTACTTCCACTACTATCTAATGATGGAGAAGAAACCATCTTTATTGAAGAAACAGACAATTGAGACGATCTCATAGGATTTTTTTTCATAGAATCTTGTTTGCTCGACTCAGAACTGGTTGGCGTCCTTGGAGTTCTGGCAGCAGGGGAAACAGGAATTGACTTTCGTGCTTCGGAGATGCTCTGCCTGACAGCAGGCTTGGTACCAATGGATGACACCGTGCTCCTCCTAAGTTCGGGGAGAGATTTCCTTAGGGGCTCTGAAGCTAAAGAGCTGCTTCTTGTACCTCCTGCCAAACCATTATCAGTGCTCTGTCGTTTTGTAATTACCATTGACTGTTTTTCGGGGAGACCACCAGTGCTGCTCCTTCTAGCCACAGGGGCTGATCCTAAAGTGCGGGACGCGCTACTCAAAGTTGGTCTAGCCAATTTTGATCTTGTCTGATTAACACTAGAGTCAATAACACTCTTTATTTCATTTTTTCTTCTAGTAGTCCCAACTGTATCAGTGACTTTAATCTGAGTTGTAGCATTCGGCTTCAGCACCTTAGGGCCTTTCTTAACACTCTCGGAGCAAAGTTCTTCCTGCGGCAACGGGGCTGGCACCTCGTTCACCGAATGTTCAGCCTTTGAATCTTTTAACTCTGCATTGCTGTCACTTTCTACTGGAGCCTCATTTGATTGGACAATTGAAACCTCCATTTGCGGAACTTATTCAATGGACAGAAAAATATTTTCAGTTACAACAATCAAAAAGCAATATTACAAGTTTCAGCAGACTAATAACTCTGCTATATTTTCCACCATGGGAGAACTTGCATCTTAAATTGCAGACAGGAAGTTACAAATTAATTAGAGGTTAGATGCAATTTAATGTGAATGTTAAAGTTTCTTGAATTCCATTCAATCAAATAAAGAAAATTAAAAATAGCAGAGCTTGTAAGTCTGAAACATCAAGCATGTGGATGATAACAGTTGTGCAGTACCTTATGCCTGAAAAGTTGTCCGTTGCAGGGCCATAATTAATGCACCATTCTTCTTACAGTACTCTCAAATTTTGCCTCCCATACTATACTGAGATTAAAAAAAAAAAAAAAGGAACCTGCGTTAAAGAGAAGGAACAATTAAAAATAATCACTCAAATACTTCAATATAATCTATTATTGTTGCTCATAAACGACTACAATTGAATCCAATAAAAACCAAATAAGCTCAGAAAGCATCAAAATTGGAACTTAAAGGTTGTTCTATTAAATTCAAAAAATAAGTGGCTCTACAAATTATATTAATTCAGCCAAAATAACATCAAGAAAACAAAAAAAACAAACAAACAAAAAAAGCTTTTTTTTCAGTATCGACTTCTTGAGCATAAACCCACATTAAACTTCACTCCATTAAATGATAATGACAAAAAAAACAAACAAGAAAAGTCGGCAAACATACAGCAACCCAATTGAAGATGAGAAAGACAAAATCAGCGGCAGCAAGAAAAATGTAGTAGGATTTAGAGTGGTAGTACCTGAAAATGAGTTTAGATCTGTTGAAGTGGAGTGAGGCCCAGCAAGAACAGTTGAACTACACTGGGAAACTTAGGGTTCTCAAGTAAAGCTAATAATTATTAGTACTACTCAACTAAGTATTACGTACACAATATCATAATGTATAATAATAATAATAATAATATATATTCATATGATAACAGTATCTCTCCCACCTTTTCTCTTTTTCAAAGCGTGCCGAGAAAAAAGATAGACGTAAGGAAAAGTAGGAGAGAGAGGGAGAAACTGTGGAGAAGAAGTTTAATTAAGAGAGAGAGAGAGAGTGCTTGAAGTGAACCAGAGCAGAGAGAGAGAGAGAGAGGCATATATATTTGTTATTGGCTATTGGGGCCAACGTGATGTGGTTTACAGAGCATAGGTTATGATTTTTTGTCTGAAAGTGTAACTGCCCAATACCCATTAAGCTTTTTGGGGCCCTAACGTTATTTTATGGTTTTGTTGTGGCTTTTTTACAAATATTTGAAAGATAAATTTGGCGGAAAATCGGGTTAAGGAAGGGAGGGACCGGTTTGAGAAGATTTTGAATCAAATTCAAACGTTGGGGTGACGTGGGCCCACGTACAGGTAGGAGGAAGAATTTCTTGATCTTCGCCAGAGCGATTCTCCTAATTCCAGAAAGGAAATTACCCCTAATTTACATTCTTGCCTCTAATATTTAAGAGATGGTCTGGTGCAGTGTGGTGGACCACATCATACGGTTGTTACGATCCGCCTATTGTTTTATTTATCAATATTATTGATTAATATTTAATTATAATTTAATAAATTCTAATTGAATTAATAAAATATAATTAAAATTAATCAACTTTAATTACCATTAATCTTCTTGATTATCCTTAATTATGATCAATCGCACGATGCGATTGGCTTTATACAATTTTTTGCCAATATTAAACTAATTCTCCTCAAATTATATCATTGGAGTGAAAGAAATTGTGTTTAGGTGACCATGATATAAGTCATGTTAAGTGTTAGCGTGTTTTAGGTGACATTATTTTTGTAAACTATCTTTCAAATCCAGAATAGAGGGAAATTGTGTGTAAGAAACGAGCCAACTTCAGACAGATTTTATGGAATAATTAATTTGTGTTATGTTAATATTAATTCGAAATCGTGTATGTCATAAGCTCGTTAATTGCAATATTATACTATCTCAAGAATAAGTGAATAGTATATGTAGTGGACAAAATTCGTTTATCTACGAAGCCCAATAAAATCCTCTTCTAGCCCGACATGCCAGACATATCGGCCCAATACGAAATAAATATAATTATTGAGCCTACGGAGCCCATGCCTGGATATAGGGGTGTCCAGGACTACTCAGACACGTCGGCATGACTAGTCGCTAGGCTTTGTCATGCGAATATACGACTTAGTCAAAGGATTCTCTTCCCTTGAGAATCGGAACGGACTATGAGATGGAAGCAAGCAGATAAGGCGGACGAGTCGGGTGTGGAGAAAACCCTAAGCAGGCAAAGCCGTCCTATAAATACAAGACCTACTAGATCATAAAGATATACATGCATTCGTACTCTACTTTCTCTCTTGAGTTCTTTGCACCTATCTCCGCCATATCCGCATCCATCTATTCCTATCACCACGCCGTCGGACTCATCCGATATACCCTCCACGCCGGCATCCCGCCGGCCTAACGCTCAAGCTCTCTGCTCATCTCTATCACTCTCTCCACGACATCCCGGACGTCCAGGACATCCAGGATATCATTATTCTTTTATCTCTACCATTACTCATTTACTTTATATTTTTTGCTATATTATTTTAGTTATCCCGAATAACTAACTTGAGCGTCGGAGGGCCTACGGCTGACACCCCCACCGGTGTTCCGTTGAACTCTTACGTGTATTACTTGTGACAGGTTGCTTGTGCCCCGTCATCCACGTCACCCACGTCTTCTGAGTAGTAGGATTTATCCCCTACAGTATCCTTTTTATTACGTGAAATTATTCAAGATGGTACGATGGAAAAGGGAAAACTTATGCTCTTACAAATCACATATAAGATATAAAATGAAACATGATGATTGTGGACAATCAATATATGCAAATCAAAGGGTCGTGTTTATTCTTCAAACTCAAGTTGATTCATGGTACTCAAATTTAAAAATTTCCTAATTAAATTGGCGAGAGCATAGAAATTACATATGTTTTTATGGGGAAGAGAAGCACCTCAACTATGTTGTAATTAAATATATAATAATTGTAGGACAACCTATATATTATTATTAATTAATTGGGTTTTTTTTTTTTTACTTTGGGGAAGGAAAGCGGTAGAGATTGAACCCGATACCTTTATGATCACAAATAAGATCTATTACCGCTTGAATGTCCCGAGGACAAATTAATAAATATTTTCAGTAACTTATAATAGCCATTTAAGGGCCAATTGGTACTTGATAGTTGACAGATTATTAACGACAATAGCCATGTAATTCAATTATTGGCACAAGTGACTAAGCACCTACCGTTCCCTACATAATGTCATTATCCCAATATTTTAATACTTTATCAAGATGTTTGTTTTTCATTTATTATTGAGATAATGTGGGAAAATAACCATTTTTAAAAGACAAAAATAAATTCTACTATTAATCTTTAAAAGATAAATAATAATCCGAATTACCAAAATGTCCTACATATACGATATATACATGACATGTATGAATACATGAATGCATACATAACATATATAAATACATGAGTCCGTACATGAAAACTTGAATTCATACATGTATGTATGTGTGTGTTGATTGTGCGTGTGTGTGCATGCGCGCATGTTTTGTGTATGTGTGTGTATGTGCGCGTCTGTGTGTGTGTGTGTTTGTCTGTATGTGTGCATGTTTTTCTGTGCGCGTGTGCAGTGTGTGCGTGCATGCGTGTGTGTGTGTGTGTTTCTATGCATGTGTGCGCGCGCGCGTCTCTGTGTGTATGTGTGTCAGAGAGAGCGAGAGAGAGAGTTGTTTTGTGTGTGGTGTATGCTAGTTATGTATACTTGTCATGTATACTTAGTCATGTATGATGATAAAATAAGGGTAAGATAGTAATTTTGTATAAATTTTGGTTAGTATATCTTTTAAACCTTAACGGTTAGAATTTAACTTTGCTTTATTGGAATGATTGTTTTAACTTTTGGCTCTTTATTATTTAATATCTTAAATTATTTCATAATTACGTACTATTGCACATTAACAAAATTTACCTAATGCACATCTCGAAAAAGAATTGTAGGTAACCCTCATCATAAAAAAAAATGCAGATAATGAATCAATTTACTTTAGTTTACTTGTCAATACATGCCCAAACAATCTAAAATATTGTCAAGAAAGCCAACACCTAACAAATAAGAATAACATAGTTAAATTACATAGTGATAATGAAATTTCAAATTCATAATTGACATATCATGAGCCTACTATGATAGATTGACCGTTGAACAAAAGACAAAGATTTGTGGATCTTATGGTCCCTAATCGTATACTTGACTATATAAATTTGTTTAATTTTAGTAATAATTATAATCTCAGTTAGATTACTAAAATTACTTGCAGCTATGAGATGCAGAAAATATATAGTAGTAAAGTTGGTTATCCAAAAATCCCATTGCAAACTAAGATCATACTTTGATATAGCCTTAGTAAAATTATAATAAACTTACGATGATATAATATGGAGGCACACTCTCATGCAACCAATCCCATAGAATGCGATCGGATCCGGGTTGACCCGACCCGGTCAAATCGGATCAACCAGTTGACTTTTCAGTTTTTTTTTTAATTCGATTTTTTTAATTTTTTTTCTTCTCCGCTTTCGGCTTCGATTTTAATTTATAGATAATGATTGTGACAATAGTAATGTCTTTTAGCTCGCTATGAGGCCTTCGGCTCCTCTCGCTCGACTTTTTTTTTTTTAAAATGAATAAAAAAAATCGTAAAAAAAAAATTAAAAAGTCAAAAATGATATAAGACATTCAGAAGTGTCCTATTAGATATCTATTAGGATACTTCAAAATATACTAATAACTCGACGGATTAAAATAATCTTATGTCAGGTGCCTGATTTAAGGGTTAGCGCGTGGGTTCAGTCGCACCCCATGAGGCGGCATGGGGTGCATACAAGTTTTTGCGTATAATATGTGATTAATTCTCCCATCTCATGTGCGGGTATATAAAATTTTTAAAAAATAACAATTATAATTAAAAAAATGAAGCGAAACCACACACACACAAAAGCTAATTTACTGTAAATTCATTATACGAAGATCAGACTCATCAGAAATTAGACTAATTGAGATACATGCCCAACAAAGGAAGTGGAAAAAATCCTCGACTATACGGGCCGACCCATATAAGAAGACCGAGAAAAAGGAAATTAAATAATTCGCGAACAAATCCTCTCCTCAAATTCGAAGACGCTGAAAAATATTAATATTACAAAATCAAACTAGAACCATGATAATGGCGATTCTTATCACAAGAACAAAAATATTAATATTACAAAATCAACTAACAAATTACTTTAAGCTCAAACCGAGCTTTTTATTTACACCCCACCATTAGACCATCTCCAATGGTTTTTCACAAAAATATAGCATTTTCAACACAAAAATAGAGTAGAATAAGTAATGTACCTCCAACAGTTTACACAAAAATACAGCAAAAAAGGAATATTCCATAAATTCTTTATTTAATTTTAATATTATGTAAAATTTATATCAATGAACGAATAATAAATTTTAATATTCATTAAATTAATGCGCGGAATCAAATAAAAATTACAAATCGAGGATTGATGAATAGGAAAATGAATTCATCCCACACAATAAATATAAGTTACGTAACAAAAAAATGTATCGAGCTAGTTCATTTATCGCATTTATTTTATGTAATTGTGCTATAATTTAATGTTTATCTTATGTAAGTTTACCAGAATTTAATGTTTTAATATCTATTTATTGTATTTGGTTTTATGTAATTTTTATGTTAGTTTAATTTTATAATTTGACTTTTATATGTTATTTTGACAATCTTTATAATTTTCATGGCAGCGAAAAAAGAAATAAATATATCAGCAAAACATAAATACAGCAACAAAATAAATATAACAAAAAACATATAATAAAAAGAAAATAATAATAATATAAAATTTGCAGCAGCAACAGTGCTGCGTTATAAACCCAGCAACACTGTGCATATAGCAAAGTTACATCAAGTTTAGCGCCTGCCATTGGAGGAAGAATTGCGCAACTAAACTCACAGACCTCATTGGAGATATTGGTTGAGGCACTCAACGGTCAAGATCATTCAAAAATTAGCGGCAATCATTTGATTCTTATTAGTCAAAATTATATGCTATATCAAAATTATTTTTCAATTAAATGATTATCATGAATTTTGTGTTCATGTAATACATCAACACAAAAAACGCATGCATCACACGCTCCAATCTTTATTAATTTTTCATTTATTTTGTTTTATTTAATTTTGTTTTTTTGTTAGTTCTTCCCCATCAAGATTTATTAATTCCCAATTAGGATTTATGAATCCTCAATTAAAATTTATTAATCTCTAATTAAGGTGTATCTTAATTTTTTTAAAGTCAACAGTTAGAGTTGATCAATCGCACAGGAGTGTCCCTCGTACAAAAATTATTTGAATAAAATAAATAACCATCAATAATTTGGTCCACATCCAGTGAGGCTCAGGAAACTAAAATTCTGCATTATATTACCATGGTAAGACCGTAAGAGAGACAACACGTCCAAAAAAAAAGAATAAAAAATGTTAATAATAGAACAGGGAAACAAAAATTCCAAGATTATATGCATTGTAAACATACTAGGTGAACAGATGAAGATGGCATAAGAATGAGAAATGCCAAGACATGAGAAGAAACAAACATGAAGGGGTTCTTAGTTCCGGAGCCCGATTCCAAAATGAAACCGGCCCGTTTTCTGATCATTGAATGCATACTCGAGCCTTAATGGGCCCAAAGGAGACTCCACACGAACACCTATACCGTATCCATATCCACTTCCGGGCTTATTTCTTGCCCCAGCAGGATCACCTGATAGCAAGACACAGAATGATGTATACTTTTCTAAAAGTTTGAATTCAGCTAATTGCACAAAATGAGAAATGGTATATCTTCAATGGAATATATGATATTTCTTTTTACAAGAAACATGGATATTATTATTACTTATTAGATGAAATGAAGCAGGGATGAGTTATTTTTAGATTAATGATTAGATGAGCATGACTAGGAATTCTACGAGCCACACGATATTAAACTAGCAATTGCACGAGCCACATGATATAAAGAGAGGTGATAAATTGCTAGACAACTCAACCATATTTCTTTTGACAAGAAAGCCATCTTCCACCAAAGCAGTTTCTACACAATACTCGAGTGACAAGAAAGTTTTAAATATTTTATCATTGGCCTTCACTCCCAAATGTACTAGGTTATTTTCATCAGGGAAGAGATAGCTAATAAGTCGAAGTAACACAGGCGAGATAGATAGCCAAACCTGGAACAGTTGGTCCTGAACCAAGATCAGTTCCGTAGTCAGCAAATATAGCCCCTTCTAGCGGCCCCGTCTGCAAAAAAACCCCTTAAATTACCACATAATGGTAGGAAAGAGACTGAAGAGAAACCTTTCTAGTAGCACTAAAATTCCAAGTAGGACTTATAAGTGAAGACTACAAGCAGAACAGATAAATAAATCTCGTTGATGCTACATCACACAGCAATTCAGCAGAAAACATATATTAATTTCAAAACAATCGAAAATCTAGGCCAGGTCAGAGTGCATAAGTGTTAAACATGGATGATAGCCAAAACTTACCACCGGGAATGATATTTCTCCACTTCCGACCACATACGAGCGACCCGATCCAACAGCCCCTTCTTCATACCCTCTAACGCTGTTGGTTCCACCAATTGGAAATGCTTCATGAGGAGGAAATTTACCCACCACACGGCCTCCAGACAAGCTGTTGAAAACATAAATAATGATAATCATACATGATAGACATAAAATTCAGCAGTACCGCAATGGAGAATAAGTAGTTAATAAAATAATCAACTAGTAAAAACATACTCCTAGGGATTCCTCAGAGAAGATCAACTAAAGAAACCAACTTACCCAAAGAGAAACCTAGCAGGTCCAACAGCAAAACCCTGCCGAGCGCGGGCATTTACTCTGTTGAAAACTAGCCACTCTGGAGACGAAGGGATTCCCTGATCCATGTTCAGGACACACTGCATTTCGCCAATTCAACATTTCAAGAGAAGTTAGCAATTGGAAACTTGCAAAAGGAAAGTATCAATGCAAATGGAAAGTGACTGACCATAGTAGAACCTGGATCACCAGAGCTAGTATATACAGTCTCGAGTTTAGCAAGTAACATATTATCATGAGAGTTTCCGCTGCAGCAAAGACCAAATGTGCATACATGAATGGATGAGACTGCAGTATAGCTTTACCTAATTTGGAATGTTAAGCACTAGTCACCAACAAAATACATACCTTGCTGTAAGTGGACTGCCAAAGAAGTCTCTTATAATTGGATTTCCTCTTTCATCACGAGCACCAGCACGCTGGAACAATGTACTGGTCAATCTAATGGAATTCCTCCTATTATTTTTATCAATAACTGGGAGACATCTATAATGATGAATGTTTGAAAAAGAATGCAAAACTATTCATCAAGTACCAACTGCCCTACAACTAAATTGTAGGGGAAAAAAAGCAAGAGCTAAATTAAATATTAACGAAATCTTGAAATACATTATCAATGATTCAATATGAGCCCCCCCCCCCCAAAAAAAAAAAAAAAGAGAAGAGAAACAAAAGGGGTGCTATGTAATCCACACACAAATTCTCATAATGTTACCTGAAAAAGAACTCCAGCTGTTCCATTCCACTTTGGCCTAAATGGCCTACTATACTCAATTCCAGCTGTGATGCGCCCAATTGTAAGGCCAGTGTTATTGGGCTGGTTTCCGTGGACTAATGTTCCTGGGATTCTTGAATTCTGAGGAGTGTTTCAGATATAAATTCAGTTGATACAAATAGGGCATGATAAGTGAAATATCAATAGATATTGGTTACCTGTATCATAATTGCTCTTGACGTCCTCTTATCATCTCCTTCAATCCAAGGATCAGTATAATTCATCCTAAATATGGAATCAATTTGCCCCCTCTCTAATGATAGATTAATTTTTTGGTTCCGTCCAAAGAGGTTTTTATGATAAATTGCTATGCTGCAAACACACACATGCAGCAACTTATCTTGATAAGCAATTTGAAGCTAATGTGGTAATATTCAGAGAGAAATCATCGGTAATGCAGCATTACCACATTCAATGTCACATAGCATAATATGTAATGGAGTCATTTACTGTTGGATCAGAATATCCTTTAAAACCATAACAATGAATAATTTTCTTTTTTTTAAACAAACTGATAAGTGCTACTTGATTACCTCCCTATTAGTCCAGCTAGAGGCCCACTTGTTATTCTGCAAAATGAGTCGTTAAGCAAATCAATTTGGACGAAGTTAACAAGAAGTAGAAAGAAACCACATTAGAGTTCTAACAACTACATAACTTGAACATTTTACTTACCCACTTGATATTCCACCACCTCCAGAAATTCCTCCTCCACTTTTACGCTCAACAACATTCATTGTCAAATCAACCTTGCCAGTTTCTGAAGCATCGCAGACATTAAAAAAATGGAATGTATAATGCACCATAACATCTGGAAGCAGACCCACTAATCACTAAAACAGAGCATCAAATGGTATTTACCACTAGATGGCTGAGGAATAATACTAACATCATCCATAACACCCAATGCCAGCACAGTGTCGACATCTCTTTTCCCCTGAATCATACTGTATACCTACATAACCCAAAGTGTAAAAATGAATTTCCAATCAACAATAATAAACATCAGATAGAAAACTCATCTCCAAGAATCTAAGTTGTTATTTTTCAACTCAAATTTATGAAAGGGGTTCTCATTTTTGTCACTAACCTGAGACCTGGTAGCTTCTTTGGAAAATAAATAAATTAATTAATTAATCAGGTAATCTGGCAAACATCATAGTTGGTATATTTGTTTCAGAAAAACTATAGTTCAGTGATATTAGCCTCTGGACTCTGGTTCAAAATGAATAGTAGACAGAATAAAATTACCCCCCAAAAACCTAAACCCTATATACCTGTCCCTTCTTGGTCGTAAGTTGTCTGAGTATTGTTTCTGGCCTCGTTTTCCCAACAGTTGGCTCACCACTATTTCAAAATAAAGGAAGTCAAGAGATCGTATATAACTTATATCTTAACTTAAGTAGTAAATACTGAAAACCAGTTACATACGTCTTATCAAGGAAACGTATGGATATATCATTGACCTCTGCTTCTGAGGCTTGTAATTTAATAATACCTCCAGAAAGAATCTCTACTCCTGAAACCTGATAAGAGTGATACAAATAAGGAGGTAGTAAATCACACTATACCTTAGCATCCAAAGCAAGATTACTGGACAGAGTTACAGTCTGGCCAATCAGGAAAATAATGATCTAAGAAATTTCTTACAGGTGATAACATGTACAAAACTAACCATGCCAAAAAGACCTCTTTCCATGTACCAATTATCAATTGAGTTTATCACTTCGTCCAGACGCCTGACATTAACAACTTTTCCTGCATAACTTGACAAACCAATGAGGGCAGGTCTAACATCAGAAACCTTGAAAAGAGGAATAGGCAATTGTTCTGTGGATCTTTAAGTAAACATTCCCAGTAAAAGTAAAAGAACAACGCACCATATCCATCACGAAATGCATCCTCTATAAACTTCGTCGGAAGAACATTAGCTCCTTCACACACTAACCCTTGAAACTCTTGGTTTGGTTCTACCTTATGAAAAACACAATTGATCATGCATTGGAAAGTCATTACCAACAATCATATTGTCAACAAACATACATTTGTAATCAACACAAAATAGCACAACATGATATATGTAACAAATATCAACAACATATACTCGATCAACTAGCATTCTTTCCAGAGTGACTGAATACCTGAAAAATCAACCGAATTCCATCGCGAGTGTCGACAGCGACCGGCATGCAGGACATGAAATACCCACTGGCAATAATCCTGTGCACATCTTCCTGCACCTCACGAACCGTGAGGGCCGAATTCGCGCGCGCAGCTTTCAAAGCATTCACAGCTTCAGCTTCCAAGTCCTTCCTTTCGAGCTCCTCCCCATCTTTGTTCCTCACCAATACTTCGCTGATTAGAACCCTCTCTTCCTCAGCGGTGCGAGTACTGCTCACATTCTTCGACTGAGTCACAGCCACCGAGTCATCACCCCTATTTAACTGAACCCCCGAGCCCGACTCATCTCCGCCTTTCGACTGCGTCGCCGCCGGCGAAGGTTCCGAGTCGGACAAAGCTAACGCGGTGGAGCAGAAGAAGGGGGGTTTCTTAAACGCCGTATTAAAAAAGCGATTCCTCTTGACATTGCGGTGGAAGAACGGTTGATTCATTAGAAATTGGGAAATGAAATTGATAGGCTGAGAGTCAAGATTGAAATTAAAATTGAAGGGCAACTTGGCAAAATTGCTACGCGCAGAATTAAAAAGGGAGCCGCGATGGGGAGACGGGGAGAACGGCGGGAGCTTAACGGCGGAGGAGATGAACCGGACGTCGTCGTTTTTGGCCATATTCGCCGGTGAAATCTCCGACCCCTCTTGGGGTTTACAGGGTTTTACCGATTGGTTTGTGCTAAAGCTGCGGTGTAGTACTGAGTAGAGCCCCAACTTTACTGGTTTATTTTTACTCATCTTTTTTACCTACTACTTTTACTACTGATGTGAGGGTAATTTCGTATATTTCTCGTGTGTTGATTTTTTTTTCTTCAGAGGTTGTGCGTTGTTCAATTTCAATTTTCAACAATTCACTTATGTTATTTATATTTGAATATTCTCCTCGTTAATTTTGGTTAATATCACTTTATATCTCATTATCTGGTATTTTTTTATGTTCCATCTCAACTTTTAAAATTTATTAATTTTATCAATTTAACTATTAACTATTACTCCCTCAGTCCTAATAGCAATGTCTCATTTTCCTTTTTTGTCTGTCCTAATAACAAGATCTCAGTCCAAATAAGAAAATAATTAGTGTGTAATAATGGGGCTAATAAAATACTAAAGGGCAATGGTTGATGGTTAGGAACATTCACGGGGTAATTTTTGTATCTTTAATTAATTTAATTTATATTTAATTTAACTTTAATTATAAATTAATAAAAAACATAATTAAGATTAATAAATTATACTCCATCCGTCTCAATAGCAAGGTCTCACTTGCTTTGGGCACAGTTATAAAGAAACAAGAGCAAAAGGAGAAAAAATGGTAGGTCTTTTGAAGAGTTAATTATTTTCATTTTTAGAATGAGACCTTGCTATTGGAACAACCAAAAAAGGAAAGTGAAACCTTGCTATTGGGACGGAGGGAGTAATAGAAAAGTAATAAACTCTAACTGAAATTAATAAATCATAAACGAAATTAAAAAAATTAATTAATAATCCCCAGTAATTCCCTAATCCCTTCTTATAATGATGAGCGCGAACTGTGCGCCCAATTAAGTGGACCGCACATGAATTTTTGTGATGTTTCGTAATGATTCACATTTTAAAAATTCGATAATTACCTACTTAAAATAACCAAGAAAAAGTAACGCATGACAACAATCCCACAATCGAAATAGAAAATGGACGACCATTTTAAAATAGAGAATCTCGTCTCATCTGTATAACATATACCGAAACTCGAAAAAAAAATAAAAAAAATTCAAGAATACAGCTGTTCAGAATTCAATAGCAATAGCAACATGTGTGCATAACTACCAATATGAACCCTCATTTTCAGCCTCAGAGTCGAAGATAACAAATTTCACAGCACTGAGAAAATAAGCACCAAATTATAAACAAGATCCTTTGCCCACATACATCCAACATACTCAGGTTTTACATAAAACTCTAAAATCAGTTGAAAAAAGAAGACATCTACAGATTTTTCAGTTGCTGTTAGGCCTCCTGTGCTAAAAAGCATTTCTTTATTGCGCGGTAGCAGAACAAGAACCATCAGCTTCGCTCTAGTTAACCCCGTAAAAGACAAGTTTAGGGTCGTGCTTCTACCTGTGACGAGCAGCATCATTCTTAGCATCGCCTGATCTCCATCAATACTAGTGCTACGTTCATCTTGACACAATATAGCATAAGAATTTACAGTTGTGTGATGTATTAGTTATCTTTTTCATGTTCCACAGATACAGAGGAGTCGTCCTCTGCAGCATGAGAGTCTACTACTTTTTCAATGCTTTGGTCTCCTTCAGTAGCTTGTGTGGATTGTGAAGGATTGGTAGCAGAGTTTTCTGCATCAGGGGATTCTCCACTCTCAGCCTTGCAAGTATCTGTAGGCTCGTCGGTTGAAGCTGGGGAAGCGGCTGCTTCATCAGGTTGATGTTCCTCTAATTCAACCTGCAGATCGCCATTGGGTAAAGATGGGAGTTGGGCTGCATCAGATGTGTTTGCAGTATCCGAGGGTGGAGGATTTTCAAAAGAATCGGAACTTTCCCTCCACTCGACCCATTCGGGTGGTTTGTCAGATGCAGAAGTCTCGCTTTCTCTGGGACCTTCCAACAATTTAGTAGGGATGCCATCAACAACATTTAATGAAGGTTCAGATGCGGCAGTATCTACCAAATCCCTGTCTTCCTCGACACCGACATTATCAGCTCCTTCAACACCATCATGCCCTTCAGTGTTGGGGGATGAAGAAGCAATGGGAGCAGTTGCATGCTCATCAACAGCTCTCCCCTCTTCAAACGCAAACCAATTGGAGTTTGTAAAGAGAGATCCGCTGTAAACAAGATAAAAAATCAACATGAACATTGCTATTTTGTTCAAGAAAATAATTAATATCACGAAGGATGATAATTCAGATATGTTCCTATAATGGAGGGAAAAGAATGCATGACAATCATATTTCACCAATCTTTGAACTTGAGGATGCAAGAAATTGGGGAAGAACTATAATGAAAATCAAGGCAAGTAAAAATTAAATTTTCATTTTCAAGAAACTACAGAAGAAAATTCAATCAAAACAGTTCAACCACTTACCTTTCCTGGTCCTCTCCCAACCTAAGTGAAGAAATTACCACTTCAGCAGATTCATCATCAAAGTAAACATCCTGAAAAAGTTATTATAGAAACATCATTAAACCAAAAAAGTACTTTGACAAAGTTCATATAATAAAAAAGGACAGAAAAGTAAATACTGATAGCGATGCAAAAATTTGGAACAGACATAAGCTCGAACTTTCAATGAGTGACTATAGGTTATAACCAACTTGGACACACATTAGAAGTTTCAAATAATCAATTTCAAAAGAGTGCAAGTACAGGACCCTCTTCACCCAAAACGCACACCAGTCTATCGGCTATATTGGTAGCGCTACTTTATTGAGAAAATATGCCATCCCATAAAATCTCTACGATTATATAAACAAAAAGCACCAACGAGTACGCATTAATAATTCCCAATTGCACCAGTCTAGCAGCTATGTTAATAATTCTATAGAGAATCTCCTCTCATTCCATAGAAGTATCCACTAGTAGGTATTAATGGCTTTGGTGTTTCATTAATTTCTATCTCCTATCCCTCACATTATACTAATATTGAGAATGTGGTCAGATAAAATCAAGACTCACACACCAGCCACCATAGCTAACAAATGAAGGAGAAGTCAGATACTGAAGTTTAAAGAAACCTAGCCATTTGGTTAGCAAGATAGGGAGAGAAGAAAAGATCACAGAGAAGGAGAAAAAAAAAACTTAAGATATTCAATACCAATAAATCTTCACATCAGACACCCAATGAGGACACAAGTCATTAAATATGATTGATAATTAATTCATAATTCTCAATCATAATGTGAATACCTCATCATCCCGTTCCGTAGAACCATGAGCCTGCAAAAAGTAAAGATATAATATAATCTAGTCAGTCAACTGTGCAAATGCTACCACTTTAGACCTATTTGACTTCTAATCTTATAGAGGCAACAAATGACAAAGAACAGTAACAGATAAATCACATAAAACAAACCTGCTCCATATCATCATTACTGTAGATTCCATATCGGAAGGCCTGACTCAAGTTATTTGCCAATGCTGCAACATCATAATCTCTATCTTGGTAATCATCATCATCACTATCTCTATTCCGATCCTGAAGTGCAGTGGGCCTCCTGCATAATCAGGACAAATGTTGAGTCCATAACATGAGATTGAGATTTAAATAAATAGTGCAATTTCAAAATACTGTAGTCCACAGGAACAATGCTGAAACAAACCCATCATATAAGAAAATGGATGGAGATAAGAGTCGACGTCAGGACATAGATGCAACACCTCCCAACATACCTTGAAGAAACTTACTTAGTGCAGCAATGCAACTAATAACATCAGAAGCCAACCAGTTACCAATGGACCAAATACATAGTTGATTCTTACTCTTTGTATTGATATCTTAAACCCATCAAATATTAAAGTTTCTGAACAACAAGAATCTCCACTTAACAATTTAACATAATAGACTTTACATTTCCTTCTTTTTTTCATTCGGCCCTTAATTGCAACCCACATGACATGGCATGAAATGCAAACATAGCTTCCTAAAAATGATTCAAAATAGAAATCTTCATAGCCATACTCGAGGGAATCTGACTAAACTCAGTTGAAATTTCAATGGACTGAACTCAATTAAAATTGATGCAAATATCTCAGCTTTCCATGGTATAGATTAAAGATCCAGATGAGACCCAATTTATTAACACTAACCCGCACGCCCACTGGTAGACATTTTCCACAGCATTGCGCTTAAGCAGGACATTTGCTTGCCAATCAACCCAATCACTATTCTCCTGCCAATAAAAAGGTAACAGAATTTTCTTAAAAATATATCAGAAACTCAACAGCTTTGACGCCTCCATGTGTCTTATAGTAATACGAGCACTCAGAAAATTACAAACAGAGCTACTGCGTTAAGATTCACAGGTAATATACCAACTGACTGCAATGTTGTTCTAAGTTGATGATAGTCATAAGCTAGGAGTCCAGGGGGTGTGTGAAGGCAGTTATGAAAACTAACTGAAAAATGACAGAACAGACAATTAAATAAAGATTGGGCAAACCTGCATAAATGTCTGTATGTCGCTGTTGCTAGTCCCCAATTGGACAAGTTTAATAGCAATACGGGTTATATGACCAATATTCCCAATCCTGGGTGGTTTTCTTCCCTCCGCAGGTATAGTAGGCTGCAAAATGCATTAATGAAGTATGATTCAAGAATGATTTGATTCTTTGCCCCGCGGCATAATTGTTTCTGTGATGGACGAGGGGGTTTGGGCGGGCCGGGGGGGAGGGAAGGGGAGAAACACCTATAAATTTTAATTGTAGCATCAAATAATTACCTTGCTCGCATCAACAGTCAAAGTGGAGGTTTTTTCGGCTTCAAGAATCCTCCCAACAAGATTACAATCATGAAGCAGATGTTCAACAAACTGAGGGTTCTTACTCTCGAGGCAAGATACTACAATGTGTTCCACATGATAGTGCAAGAAATTATTGAATGGATACCTAAAATAGAAAGTAATCAAATTTCGACAATCCTCTAAAGATGTTAATATCAGAAGCTAAAAAGGGGTGAATAACGTACTCGAAAAACAGTTCCAGAATACTCTTCACAGCACCCAGGCGAATCAATTCCTTTTCTGCAACTTCATTACTAACAGTGACCAAGACTGAGATGAACTCTATAATCTACAAGATCCATCATTGTTCAAAATGAATTTTGGTTAAGCAGCATTGACTAATTTCTCTTATGAAGTCATAATGTTGAATATGACAAAGAAATAAGAATAAATTGATATGGAGATGCAGCCAATTGAAGTTATCTACCAAATGCACAAGAGATTGGCAGTTATTTGTTGGATATAAAAAGACCACCCGAAGAATCAACATCTGACAACAAACAACAAATGCATGCTCATTGAACAACAAAAAACGTACCTTCAAACGATGCTTTCCCAGAGGGGGTTGCAATTTGCCATATGAAGTCAGCAAAACGCGATCCTCCGATGAAATATCCAAAAGCTTGAGCAGATCACCTACCAAACAAACCAATGTAGAGTCATCAAGCCAATCCATAAGATTTGATAGCGACTAACATCACACTTTTCTCAAAGTCTTCCCACATAATCGTACATACATGAACAAAATAAACTAGAATTCGTGCATTTTTTGTTATAAGTTAGTAATGAATTGATAATGGTCTAAGACAAAGAAAAGGCTGACATGAAAGCCTTTACTTTGTTAGCTAGTTATTATTCATTTTTTTTGGTGCTAAATCTTGTAATTTCTTCTCTCTCTTTATATCAAACATTTTTGGAGTTGGGAGAAAAGGCTATTCTTTCCCAAAGAAGATCACGTTCTTACGACTATACCATCACAAATTTCTTGGTAACCAGTTCAACAATAAAGTGAAATTTCAATGTATCTAATATCTACAGTATCTTAATTTTGGGGAATGCAGCACCATTTTTGACTGATTGTGTCCTGCTTCAGTATGAGAGTAGAAGGCATTGCATCAATAAGGCACGCTGCATATAAATTCTGGATGCTAATCAGATAAATCATCCGCATACAAATAAGTGAGTCATGTGGATGTAAACAAAGCTGAATTTGTCCCCCAACAAACTAATACAGAAACTTGACTAAACTGATAGCTTGATTGAGTGAACACATTTTTTTTTCTGGCCATGGAATATAAAGCTGAGAAACATGCTTCATACAGTATAATGTAATAGAGCCATAGAGGTAATGCCTATTTACTTAACAGGCAGGACATCTACTTAAAGAGTATAAGAGAATGTTCTTCTCATGCTTTCTACGCAAGTTATCAGTAGCTTCCAACTTATTAGTACTAATGGTGCATTCACTAACATCGTTCAAGTCATGCACAAGCAACGAAATCCAGGAACTGACCTAGTCCATCTAGCATGCCTCTGACAGTCTCAGGGCTAGCAGCAGTTCCTGATCCATGTGTTTCACGAGTATACATGTAGTATGCCCCTGAAGTTAACCTCTTAGGATCTAGCAATGATATACAGACGGATAGCAAGTTAACTAAAACAGATTTTGGCCGTGAGTCCTCCAGAGCGTGTCGGAACAGTCTTTCAATGAAACTGAGACAACAATCAGTTCCAATCAAGATAAGAAAACAATGAGAAGTGGGAACCAACCAAGAACCAAAATAGGAATAGACAATTGGACCTCGGACTGGAGATTTTCGAAGATAGCCCTGGCGGAGCATATCGAGTAATTGCACAAAGTGTTTCTGCAGCATTAGCATGTACTTCAGGGCAGTCCTGCAAATAAAAAAAAAGTGCACGCATCAAAACCTCCGAGAAGGAAATTGATCATCTTCTTTGGAATTGGGGAGAAAATTAGGTATTGAAGAAGTATTTTTTTTTTTTCTTTGTAAAAATTGAAGTTAAACTCCACCCACCCCACCACACACCCTATATAATCACACTTTAGGGTAAAGAAGACTACACTGTCAAGTCAGGTTATACATGCTTACTGCAACTTACAGATGAACTGAATTTGTCAACAATCATTTCCAGCACATTCATATCCTCCAACCACTGCATAGAGTCCGCACAGTTGGTGTAAATATGTTCATCAGCACCGATTAGACGAATTAAAACCTGTTCAACAAGAAACATATTAGTATTTTTAGACAAAGATACCTAGTAAAAGAGAGGCCTGCGGTGAGGATGGGGTCTGAGGAAAGGATTGCATAACAGCATACCTCCATTATAGAGGTAATTCCAATCAGGTCAACTAGCCTTATAATGATATCTTGATGAGCCTGTAAAAACATTGCATGATCATTTAAGCTCCTCGGTAAATGCCATATAGTATAAAGCACTTAGTAGGATGATGAATTAGCCTTCTATGAGAAACTTAAATTCCTGCATAGGACATTAAACAAAAGAGTAATGGGTTCTACAATTACTTTGGAATAGTTATCTTAGAATTAGAAATCATGAATATATACCATGGAAATAGTGAAACAAATTAACATGATGATACAGGAAAACAGATATCACCAGCTGCTTAAATGTTATGCATTTTGGAATTAGGAAGTTCTCCAAAAACATGAAAACTCACCAGGACTTCTCCATTTGAAAGGACGCAAAAAAAAAGACAACATGTAAATGGACTGTACAAGAGATATTTTCATCTCAATGTAGCCTATGCACAATGTTTAGACATTAAAAGAACACTATAATTCTATGGTCTTATGTTCATACAACATACTCCCTCCGTCCACCAAGAGTATGGTTTTTGGTGGGTGGCATGGGTTTTAAGAAAAGTAAGGTAGATATTATTTGAGTGGAGAAAGTGACCCACCATTTTGAATTTGTGTAAGGTTTAAAATATAAGAGAGCGTGTGGGGTCATTTCCTTAAATGGAAAAACCACACTCTTGGTGGACGGACGAAAAGGGAAATATGACCACACTCTTTGTGGACGGAGGGAGTAATATTTGTCTTTCAAAGGATAGACATAATGAGTACTGCTTAGCACACAATTATAGAAGGTTTATAGATACAGTTGAACTCACTCGTATATAGTTCATTAAAGGAGTTGTCTTCCGCAGCAAGAGGCACACAACAACCTGGAACATGAAACATCAACGATCAGGGCATTAACAACCCAGCCAAAAATAATCAGAAACCTATATGCATTATAATTGGTCATTTGTAAATGATCGTACCTTGCTGAAATAACCAGCTAACAAAGTGCTATGCGGACGCTCAGGTTCCAAAAAAGAAAACAGCAAGTCCATTAACTGTGAACCAAAAGGTAGGAGGTAACTAGTGTAGTTCAATACAGAAGAATGTCTAAAATTTTAGAGAGACGGAACGAGACAACTGAAAAGGAAGAAAGAAAAAAAAACAGAATAATGAATTCCAACCTCCTCATCCTCTATCAAGGCCTTAAGTATAATATCAACCTCACAAGTGAAAATCTCACAAGCAACGAAAGGAAACCTGTGTAGAGAAAGAAGAAAAATTACACAGAAGTCACAATTATTGAAATGCACCATATGGTTTTATTGAAAATATTTTGGTATGTAAACGATTGGTAAACAAACATAAGCCTCCTAGAGCATCTACAGCACATGCTTACTTGAATGTTCGTTCTTTTTCGGCACCTTCTGGAGGTTCTTCAATGATGTATTGAACCAGTTGTTTAACTTTAGCTCTTTCCCGCAAACTGCAAGAAAGGTTGGCCATTAACTAAAGGTGCAACATCAAAAAAAAGGTGCTATGTCCTATTATTACCAAAAAAATAATGACTGGCATTTTTAAAAGGATAATATAGTTTGGATGAGTACAGAAGAGAGGGAAAACTGTTAAGGTTTAGTGATCAATCAAGATTCCATGAAGAATCAGTTACTACGCAAACTACTCAGCTGAGAATCAACTAATTCCAGCATATTGTCCTTCACCTCTCATTTCAATTCAATCTATAACAAATTCTCTTTTGCTTGTAGCATGCATTAATAACCATTTATACTCAATTACCGTGTAAAACATTACATAAGAATACTCTCGAGTGAATATGTACTTTAAAAAAGGGAAAAAAAAAATTTACACTCGATTATGAACACCTACATATCCCCATTCCAATTTTCTACATGATATAATTATTAGAACAGACAACAAAAAGTAGAATATGGAGAAAACAAATTATCAGAACAAGATTTTGAGGTAAGTGAAATTGGATCTTACAAATTAATGAGACGGCCATTTAGGGCTTTACATTCCTGAATGATTTCATCCTCATCCAATAGCTCCTCCAGTGTAAAGTCGTCTTTATCTAATATGGTCTCCACCTGATATTAACATAATAAGAAAGCGACAAACATTGTAAACTCAATCATCCTATATAGTAATGCATGCTTTAATTGGGGTTGAGGGTGAGCATGACTTAATTAAAGAATACCATTCCCAATTCTGACCATAAAGTCCAGCACAACATCCACGAAATATATACAAAGATACCAATATATATCAAAGGCTTGCAATAAAAGTCTGAAAAGGGTAATTAAAAGACGAAATATCTTCCTATATCATCCTTCCACCAATAAACGGAAAATAATCTATTTTGCATAACCTGTAGGAAGCATGCAGCTTCCCAATTCTGAAGCTGTATGATCCAAAACTCTATCGCTCATGTGCCTAAACAGTCAAAATGAGACATGTTTCAGCTCTCATTTCTCCAGTTATGTTCGAAAGCAAGACTAAGAAGATCGCTCGACTAGCTCCATCGTCCTGATTTCCTACTTTCAAATTTGAGTAACTTGTAGCTAACTTTTTTCTAATCGAATATGGTATAAGTCCTACGAGCATGGAATCTCCCATGTACCCTATTCAATACATAAAAATTTGTCATACAAATACCGCTGGAAGGACTTCAGCAACCCGACAACAGGAGAGTCCACGTCAATCTATGTAACCTACACGGCAGCACCACGTGTGGCACTCTACTCCGACCAACGTTACATCGCCCTAGACAGATTGCAGACAAGATTGCATTTGACAAATGGGATCAATCGCATCTCCTCCAAGTCCAATCAAGATAACTCCATTCAACAACTCCTCCACAGCACATTGGCCAACAAGATACGAAATCATGCAAAACCCACTGGAGTTTCCATCATCAAGAACCCCATTTCGACTCAACAAATCTCACAGCAATCCAAGAAACGCAAATCACCCGGCATAATGAAATCCAACGTCCAAGAAACAACATGCCAACAAAATTGGATCCAACAAACAGAACAAACTAGTAATCAACAAACACCACAACTATTTTCTCTTTGAATAAAGAAGATCGCGGGCACTCACTGGAGATGCAGCGGAGAGACCAGCCATACGCCAGAACATGTTGAATCCGATCGAATTGTAGACTCGTACTCAGATCTGTCCACTCAAAAACCCTAGCTCATACACCCAGCGCCCCCGCCAATACTCCGTATCACAATCTTTGATTCAATAAAATCCCTGAAATTCAACCCAATTAGTCACAAACTTCTCCAAAATCCAACCTCAGATTCCTGTATTAAATTCAATTTCACAACCGATTTCACTCACGCGAATAGATAGGGAGATGGAAATGAAATGAAACTATATATTATTAATACCTGCAGGTGTTTGTGTATATGTGTGTTTGGGAGAAAATTTGAGAAATTTGGAATTTACAGAAAATATATCGATAAACCTAACCATCAAAACGGAAATAAATATCCGTTGTTCAAAAGTTATGATTTTTGTATGTGTTTAATACCACATGTGTATTTTTTGACTTATTATTTTATGTATGTATGTCAAGAAAAAGACTGAGAAGCTGTGACGTTGCTATAGCAGCTTGCATAATTTATCTATAATTATTATTATTAGTTAACCTAAATTTGGTAACAAACTATTTTTTTGGCAATTCGTGGTAGTAATAATTATTCTATGTGCTCATCTTTCTTCTCTTTTTTTCAATCTAATCTCTCTGTTATATTTTCACATCATATATCATCTCATGTGTACTGGTACCAAAAATTATTGGTAAAAACTTGTGAACATCCGGCCGTACTGTGTAGTTGGCTGTAAATAGAAAATAATTAAGATTTTAATTAAAATTTATTAATTTTTTTAAAGGAAAATTTATTAATTTTAATTGTAGTTTATTAATCTTATTTAAGATTTATTAAGTCCCATATTGAATAAATATGAATTAATTAAAAAATAAATAATTATAATTATTAAAAAAATTAAAAATGTAAAAATAGGTGAACCGCACCAATCATACGGTTTAAAAATAGGTTCACCTTACAGGAGTGTTCCTCAAAATTATTTTATTGGAGATCAGTTTAATGTATAAACTATTAATTATTCAACTAATGATGTCATACACTCATTAAATGTCAATTACTGAGGATTTTAGATGAAGGGAATATTGGTTTGAAAAAAATGAAATTAGTAGGACATTTGTATCTCTTTCGCAATAACTAATATCAATTATGTGATAATGATGGTTTGAATTGTCAATTTGTGTTGCTGTAGTTAAAATTTAGCATTTTCGTTTGGACAAATATAAAACAATTCACTTATCAACCTAAATATGGAGTACTAGTAAATATTTTTACACTTTTTTAACAATTAGCCACAACATTACAAGAATTGGATTGTCCGCATCAGTACAAAAGTTTGGATTACAAGCATGCAAAGCAATGTAATAAAAAAGACTATTTTGATGCCGATCAATCCACCGAAAACTAATACTACGAAAATCATGAGAAAGATATGAATACCCGCAATGTGAAAAGTGTTTTGCTCATATGGTCTCCATATAATCATTTGACATTTCAGTCCCACGTAAACAAATTGCAACACTAAAAGATAGTACAAGGGTAGTTTAGGAACTAGACCAAAAAGGGTTTTCAAGTAATCTCCTACTCCAGCTTCAAGACGATCCAGCTGGCGTGTTCTGATTGGACACTCGAGCCTCATGCACCAAGTACAATTGCTGCTCTTGCTGCCCTTCCCCAAACACTGCGGGCCCGCCGCCGCCGCCGTTTTGTGGCACTGCTCCGCTCATGTAAATGGCAAGAAGAGTGTCTTCCGTAGCCGCAACACCATTCGACGAGAGGTTTTTCGCTGCGGAGTCGCCGGCGCGGCGCGGCGAAGCCGTGGTCGAGCACTCTCCGCCGCCGCCCAAGAAGCTGCAGCTCGGCGTCGCCGTCGCACTTCTTCTTCCGCCGCCGCATAGTGGACACGAAATGGCTCCCTATAAATCATAATCGCAAAGAATAATTAAGAAATGCAACAAACATGGAACATTCTAGAAACACGAAACTTTGAGAAATTACGGCGGAGGTGGAGGTGGAGGTGGCGGCGCGGTAGGTGGTGCCGTCGGGCTCGACGGTCCATCCGGCTTCTCGGGCGAGGTGGCGTAGGACTTCGTTGATGTCGGCACGGGGGGAGAGGCGGTAGCCGCCGTGCTTGCGGAGGCCGTGGAAGATGTTGGTGGTGATGGAGCGCCGCTGCCTCTCTCTCATCTTCGTCCTCTCTCTCTCTAGAGCGCTCCTCCCATTAGCGTTGCTACTTCTCTCTCGCCCGCCCTCCTTCATGATCAATTGATCATTAATCTTTGGTTTCTCTCTGTTTGTTGTATGATTTTGTGGCAGAATTTGAAAGTTTAAAAAGCTTTTGTTGCATGAAGGGGTCGTAGTTGAGGAGTTAAGACAGTCAAAATGCATGTACTTTGAGGACTGTACAAATGGCAGAAGAGAGATTTTTTTATAATTTTTTTTTCTAGAGTGGATAAGGTTTTCCTAGTTCGACCAATGGTAGGGTCGCACCACAAATAAATTATTCTCTTTTCGTTACACAAAATGTTTCATTTATTTTCATCACAATTATTTAAAAGGATAATGATTAAAGAATAAAAAGTAATGGGATCCACATTTTTTTCTTTTAGAGAAAATTAGTATCGGCGTTCAATTGATAGGACTAAACAAGATTATATAGGAATAGGACTTAGTCTCATGGTATGTTGTTCGATTGGAAATATTTGACCTGAAACTTAATCTTGGTCATATATGATTAGTCTTGCATTATAAGTCTTGGCTTTTCCAGTATGACAAAATAATCTTGGGCCATTTTGGGGCAATTCAATCCTATCTAATGTAGGATCAATTTAATCTTGATAACCGAACACACATATAAACTATCTTGGATTAAGGTGAAGGAACCCTCTAAAATTGTTCTTGAGACTGATAGTAAACTTGTGATTGATACGGTTGTCTATAAGCACGAAGGATAGATCAATGTTTAGAGTTATTATTTTAGATTGTAAATCTATTCTTACTTCAAAAACACTTCCTACTTTAAACCAAACTCAAACTCGTCAATCTCGTACAGTATAGAACGAAGATGTATATACCATCGAACAAATATATCGAGTGAGTTTCGAAGAGGCAGAGGTAAAAGTCAAACGAATAGTCAGGAAAATGGTGGCTGCGGGTCGTCGAACTGGAACGGGAAGAAGGAGTTGGTGGCGGGTGTGAACAAGGGAGAGAGTAGCATTATTGAGGGTCGAAGAGTGGCTGAGATAAGGCAAGATGATAGTGCTAAGGGGCAAGAAGACATGTTGGGTGGCAACAACTCTGCGAGGAAGGAGCTGAACATGACAGAGAAAGCTTTAACAGTGAATAACTCGTATAGTGAAGGCTCTGGTAAAGATTTGATGACCCAACCGGAGGAAGAGACGAGTAATACGATTATGGATTTGGTCGTGGCTCAAACCCCTTTAGAGGCAGAACCCATTTTAGTACCGAAAAGCTCTATGACTTCTACAAGTTCTTGGAAGAGGCGTGCTAGAGAGAAAGGAGGGAGGAGAGAGAGTGATGGTGTCTGGGGAAAAGATAGGAGAGGAGGGAGAGGGGGACGGCGAGGAAAAGGGAGCTTGGGAAGAGGTTTTGTTGGGACTTTTACTGATGTGGTTGGAGTTAAGCGGAAGAAGGATGGTGGTTTAAGGGATGAGGAGCAAGGGCGTGAGAAACGTTTGAGTGCAGTTCAGAAAGGAGAAGTAGAAGGTGTGGAGCTAAGCGAGTGTGACGTAAATGAATTGGCGGAGGCTGTTTCGCAGCCCCGCCAAGAATTATGAATTGCCTAATCTGGAATGCACGAGGATTGGGGAATCCTTGGGCATTCCGTGAGTTTCGTCGACTTCTAGTCGACAATTCCCCAAGTTTGGTGTTTGTTAGTGAAACCAAGGTTACAAGATTTAAGTGTAAAAAGTGGAAAGATGAGCTGGGTTTTGAGGGTTTTTTGATGATTGATGCCAGAGAAAAGAGTGGAGGTCTGCTTTTAATGTGGAAAGAGCCACATGACGTTAATATTTTATCCTTTTCTTCAGGACATATTGATTGTAAAGTGGTGACGAACGGACAACACTGGAGGTTCACGGGATTCTATGGAGACCCTGATCCTTCAAATCGACACAACTCGTGGAAATTACTGAGGCGTCTGGCCGGCATAAACGAGTTGTCAAACCTACCGTGGGTGGTGGGGGGAGATTTCAATGAAATTCTCTCTGCTGAGGATAAGGTGGGAGGGAGTAAAAGAAGTTTTGTGCAGATGGAGGAGTTTAGAAGTGTGCTGGCAGATTGTAAACTTGAGGAGTGCAGTGCAGATCAGAAAGGTTACTCTTGGAACAATAAACGGAAGGGGGTGGATAATATCCTTGAGAGGCTGGACCGATTTGTTTTTTCTCCAAACTGGTTCGATCAGTTCTCTGTGGTCAAGATGTGGCTTCTTGATGAGTACGGATCAGACCATCGAGCGCTTTTACTCAAAATGGCAAAGAAAGTTCAAGGTAGTGCTGGAGGAGGCCGGCGCCGTTTCTTTTTCGAGCAAAAGTGGTTTCTTGATGATACTTCTGCAAGCGAGTTCTTGATGGAGTGGAAAGAGCTAGGAGGTGAACATCTTTCTGATAGATTAATAAAAAGTCAGCAATTTCTTGTAAAGTGGGCGGGCTCCAGGTTTGACGCACTTGGAAAACAGATTGCAAAGCTGAGAAAAGAGAGAGTGGAGCTTTTGAATAAGCAATGCGTCAAAGATGTGAGTGCTAGTTTATCAAGAATATCGAGTCTGATAAAAGAGCTAACTTTGAAAGAGGAAATTCATTGGCGCCAGCGCTCTAGAGTCAATTGGCTAGCTCATGGTGATCGTAATACTCGATACTTTCATAACCATGCCTCTATGAGAAAGAAAAGAAATTGGATCAAAAGTCTGAGAACCGATGATGACGTTGTTGTTACGAAAGAGACAGAGATGGCTACTATTGTTAATAACTATTATGAGAAGTTATTTACATCAAATAGCCCAAATGAGGGAGATATGCAAGCCTTGACCCGACTTTTACGAGATAAAGTTCCTGCTCACCTTGAGAACGTGTTTGATGAGCCTTTTAATGAAAATGAAGTCAGACATGCGATTTATCAGATGCATCCTACTAAAGCACCGGGTCCGGATGGATTCCAGCCGGTATTTTTTCAGAAATTATGGGCGGCTGTGGGTAGAGATGTGACGAGAGACTGTTTGAAGATCTTAAATGAGGAGGGCGATGTGGCTCCATGGAATGAGACTTATGTTTCCCTCATTCCAAAGGTAGAGAACCCTCAGACTGTTAATCAATATCGACCAATTAGTCTATGTAATACTACGTACAAAATCATTTCAAAAGTAGTAGTAAATAGACTCCGCCGGTGGCTTCCGTCTATCATTGATGATACTCAGAGCGCCTTTGTTCCAGGGAGGCTGATTTCTGACAATATTCTTGTGGGTTTTGAGTGCATGAATTGGATCCGTAACCAAAAATCTACAAAGAAAGCGTTTGTGGCGGCTAAACTTGACATGAGCAAAGCATATGATCGGGTGGAATGGCCGTTTTTGAAAGCGATGATGAGAGCTCTGGGCTTTGGTGACAAGATCATAAAGCTGATTATGAAGTGTGTAACCACTGCTCGATATTCTTTTATCATAAATGGAAAAGTTTTTGGTCAAGTGAATCCGACAAGAGGGCTCAGACAAGGAGATCCCCTATCTCCTTTCCTGTTTGTTATTTGCTCACAAGGATTATCCTCAATTCTCCGGACTTATATGGATCAACAACTTTTCTCGGGCATCCGAATTGCTAGGAATGCTCCGATGGTGTCACATCTTTTTTTTGCGGATGATAGTTTATTGTTCTTTAATGCTTGTGGTGAAGGCCCTACGAGAATCAAGGAAGCCTTGAATCTTTATTCTAAAGCATCAGGACAAATTATTAATTTTGAAAAATCTGGCCTCACTTTCAACCCTGGTGTGAGACGAAACGTGGTGGATTCAGTGAGAAGGATTTTTGGGGTTCAGGTGGTGCAAAGTCACTTAATCTATTTAGGCATGCCTACATTTATGATGCGACAACGGCGGCTTCAATTTGAATATTTGGCTGAGAGAGCGGCGAAGAGAGTCGGAGGGTGGATGAATAAGAGTTTCTCGATGGGAGGTAAAGAGATTTTGATAAAATCGGTAATCCAAGCTGTTCCCACATATACTATGTCGTGTTTTCGTGTGCCTATCTCAATATGTAACAACATTGAAAAATGTTGTGCACGATTTTGGTGGGGTGAAAAGGAAAATGAGAAACATATGCATTGGATGTCATGGAAAAAGTTATGTAAACCGAAGAGCAGAGGTGGAATGGGGTTTAGAAGGTTGGTGGATTTCAACCAGGCTCTTTTGGCAAAACAAATATGGCGGATGATTCGATATCCGGACATGTTAGCGGCTCAAATTCTGAAAGCAAAATACTATCCTAATTGTGATATTTTAGATGCTAAGACTCCAAGTAATTGTTCATTCATCTGGAGATCTTTGACGTGGGGGAGAGAGCTCTTAAACCGTGGCCTGATGTGGAAGATTGGAGATGGACGAGATGTCAGAATTTTTAGGGATCCATGGCTGCCAAACCTTCCAAATGGTAAAGCTCTGCAAACTCCAATAGGATTAGAGGAAGTACGAGTAGCGGATTTATTTGATGAGAATGGCCAATGGAGTCACAGGAGACTGAATGAGCTGTTTTTACCTGTTGAGATAGAGGAGGTGATAAAGGTGAATAGATTAAGCCATCTCGGAAAAGACTCGCGGTATTGGAAATTTGATCCCCGGGGTGATTATAGTGTAAAATCTGGGTATCTAGTGGCTTCAAACTTCTATGAGCCTGCGATTCGAGCTCAGATGATGGAAATGTGCAGTGGTGGAGGTATGTATGGAGCTTTGATCTCCCTCAACGTGTTCGGATATTTATTTGGAGGGTGTTTAAAAATATTTTACCGACCGAGAGCAATTTACATAAGCATCATGTCCCAATTTTTGGTCGGTGTGGCTGGTGTAGAAAGGGTTGGGGATCGACGTCTCATATTCTTATTTTTTGTGAAAAAATTCGTCATCTTTGGCGAAGTTTTGAGTTTTGGGGTCTGTTAAAGAAATGGGAAGGGCAGGTAATTTGGGAGATTGGAGGTGCTATGCGTGATGGAGTTTCCAGGTGCAATTTTGAGAAGTGGGTGATGGGTATGTGGATTATTTGGAAAGCTTTATGTGCTGAGAAACATAAATCCAAGCAATGGCAGTTGACAGATTTAAAAACAAAAAGTGAAGACTATATTGAAAATCACATGGTGGCAAGGCAACAAGCTGCGTGTCAAGCTTGTGTGCTGCCAACGGAAGGGCCTCGGAGGTGGAAGTGTCCGAAAACTGGGAGATACAGGTTAGATGTTGACTATGCCATTGATGAAAGAAAAGGTAAGGGTGGGATAAGAGCTATTGTGCGAAATGATCATGGAGGTATTGTCTTTGCGTTGTCCAAACCCACTGCTATCTCCACAACTATTTTGCATGGAGAACTTAAAGCTTTGATGCATGGAATTTGTCAATGTATTGAGAATGATATATCTCCGGTCGAAGCCTACTCGGATTCTATGTTGGCAGTCATTGCAATAGCGGAGGAAAAAGAAGCTCAGAGTGTATTATGTGAAGAGTTTTTTGATTTTTTTGCTATGGTTAAAGATCTTAATGTGCTCTCTGTGAGTCATGTTCGAAGGGACGCAAACAAAGCGGCTCATGAGCTCGCTCGTTATGCTAGAGACTTAGAAACCACCTGTTTGTGGCATGAGAATTGGCCTCTTTGGCTAATGAGTATTGTTAATGATGATTTAGAGTGATAAATAAAATTGAATTTTCATTCAAAAAAAGATATCATAGGTTTATTTACATCTTGTTCTATTTCTTGCATGATTAAACAAATATATCATGATATCATAGGTTTGCATCTTGTTCTATTTCTTGCATGATAAAATTAAAAAGGTCAAGTAAGTGAGTACCCCACTTCCAACCAAATTCAAACAATTCAAATCTTCTATTGTTAATATATGTGAATTTAAAAATTACTATATACTTTAATTGACTTAAATAAATCATACTAACATGCTTAAATTTTCATATTGTCATGTATCAAATTTAAAAATAATTATATATCCTAATTGAGTGAAATAAACTTTATTTATCATATTTAATTTTTTTTAGAATAACTTAAAAATAAATATATATCTTAATTGAATGAAATAAATCCTATATACCATAATTAATTAAGCCTAAATATAGTCGTTTGCTACGAAGTATGGGACAATGCTTGATATGATTAGTTGGGAGATGTCTTAATACGTATAAAGAATTAATATTGTATTTGGTATATATGATGTATAAAATTTCTGCAAAACATATTAATTATGGTAAGAGGGTGAAATTATAGTAATTTATTCTTATATTTAGTTGCAGTATTATTTATATCAGGGTTAATTTCATAAATGGTTACTCAACTATGTTGTTTGTATCAAAATGGTTACCAAACTAAAATTTGTTTCAAAATGGATACCCAACTTATATTTTGTATCATTTAAGGTTTTAATTTAATTTTAAATTAATTTTATCCTACATAGCAACAAAAATACCACATAAGTTCCCTCATTTATGCTGACTCATTAATCACAAAACAAAATTAATTAAACATCAAAACATGCATTTTTTTATTCATCAACACTAAGTCAGTGTGTGCATAGAAGGTTTCTATTGTATTAGAATCTTTTTTTTTTTTAGATCTTCTATGTATTATCTTGGAATATTGGACATATAATCTAAATTGGATTTCTAAGCTAGTTTTCAAGGTTGGCTAACTCGTAGAAACACAATTTCTAAGCAAAATATGTGGACCAGTTTATTGGAACTCTTTTGCATCTAAGCTTGGAACTTAAATAGATTAAACATACGTTACGAAAATGAAATGAAATTAACAAAGTCCAAGGTTTAAAAGAAGAAAGTCTGTAGTTTTTTAAAAGCAATATATTTTGTTTGCCGTTTCGTTTTGAGACGTGATGATTTTCGTGTCTACCTTGTCTTCATTGTCGACTTATCTGAATTAGTTGATGGATTTAATTAGGTAGCACAATATGTGGTATTTTTGTTGCCATGTAGGATAAAATTAATTTAAAAATTAAATTTAAACTGTAAATTAAAATATAAGTTGAGTATCCATCACTACAAGAAAAACGCACATACATAACACGGCATACATAACAGTTGTTTTTCAAAAGCGTTATGTATGTGCGTTTTTTCCGTTTACGTAACGGTTCTGAAAATATCCGTTATCTTTGTAAGTGTTATTTTTGGCAAAGATATCGGGGTTATAAGAACCGTTATAATTTTGTGAAATCTATTTATAGATTATATAACGGGTATTGTTAACCGTTAATATTGTGTAATATTAATTTTATTTTAGATTTTTTTTTAATTAAAAAAAATACTCTTACACTAAATTTACGCTAAGTCTAATACGTCTTCTTCTCTCCCAATTCTTTTTCCCCATTTCCGCCCTAACTTTTTCCAATTCTTCTTCTCGCCAGTTTCAAGAAAGCTCTCGTCGCTGTCTTCCTCACGTCGAAGCCGCTGCGACTGCTCTTCACACGACACATTTCACGCCGTTACACTGTCGCACCACCTCTCCACCGCTCTACCTGACCGCCGCGCCACTGCACCACACCGAGCCGCCGCACCATCCGGCGAGAGCCCAACCTTTTCTCCTAAATCCCTATATATATATCGAAATCTCGCAGCTTCTATTGTCTCTCTTTCCCTCTTATCTCCAGCGTATCGCCTCCTCCGCCGTCGTTCCTATCCTTGCACAGCTCTCCTCTCCACCACCACTCTTTCCCTCTCATATCTTTCTCATACACACAATCGAGTACACCACCACCACTCCGCCCCAACCCTTACTCTAAATTGTAGAAAAAAGTGAATCCCTAGAAATCTTCAATTTCAATACCAAAATAATTTCATCAAATTCAGGCGCGAAGATTTTGCTACAGATTTAACCAAGGAGATAACATCTGTTTGGTGAGTACTCGCTCCTCAAGTCGTTACATTAACCCTAGTATTTTGGATTTCTCACTTCTAATTTTGTATTTTTTGTCTACATTTCTGAATTTCGTGGTTGTTTCCAGAGTTTAAATCAATTTGAGTTTACCCACGGCTACACTATCCAATTTCTACAACAAAATGAGTTTTATTGGGCAAGTGCTGAATTGTTTGGTACAATGCTCGTAAACTTTCAGAACTTTCTGTGATTTGACTTCTGGCATGTAAGAATACCGAATACCCATTGATTAATTGCTTGTTTTGGTAGATTTTTTAAAGTCATTTGATCTTGTTAGACTATTAAGATAAGTGGTAATTGTGTTAAAATGAGAGAAGTAAGAACTACTTACACAACTCTCCATAAGTTTTAACGAAAAATAGCTGAAATATGATAATTAGCAAAATGAATTCTTGTGAGGTTGAGTTTCAAGTCTTTCTAATACCCCATTATGTTTCTTTGATATGCTCTTAAGTAAGAACTGTTAACTCAATCCACAAATAAGCCTTGTTTCACATGTGCTGACCGTGGGAGAAATGGTGGATACGTAATGGAAGAATAATAAAAAATCCTTTTGCTGTACTCCATAGCCGGTTTCTTGTTATGGAATGATTCTGTTTTTTATTTATGCTAACTTGAGAAGCGTCATTTTGGCTGTATTCATCAAATTCCAGACAAGTTTTGCAACTTTATAGTCTCTTCCCTAATGTTTCCTTTTCTAGGATGCTCTTGGACGCGGAGAACTTGTGTATGGTGCTGAGTTTATTGTGGCAAATGAGGAAGCAAAGAAATATGGTGGCAAGGTTATACTTGGTGATCCACCTATAGATGTAAGCTACTTTTCTTCTTGTTATTACTATTATAAAGTTGAACGAAGCCAAGTTGGGCAAATTTGGTAATGTTGCTACTGTTGCTGCTTCTTTCGCCATACTCATGCTATTTGTGCATTTTGTATAGCTCTGGCTATTTAACCTTCATTACAATAATATAATATTTTCCACTTAAATTAAGAGCAGCACGATGCATCATACCTTTCCAGTGCTCTGGTTATTGAGTTTTGTTTACAATAATATAAGATTTTCCACTTAAATTTAGAGTAGCAAGTTTCATCATCCCTTTCCATTGCCTATAAGAAGAAAATCATTCATAGACACAATTTAATGATTCCGTTATATTTTTTTATGTCCTTTCTGTCCTATATGTCTGAACTCTTTTGCATCTTCCTCATCCCCTGCAAGTCTGTACACCCAAACGTTGTTGTAATATATGTTAAAGCATACTGCATTGTTTTCAGTTCCTAGTTTTTCTCACTATTGCTCGGGCGCAGCTCATGAAGTTCTGAAACAATGGGAAAATAGTGTTTCATCATAGGGATCTTGTGAGGTAAATGTATGGCCTTACTATCATCATTTAGTCTATATATCATCATTTAATATTTAATTATTTGTTTGAACTTTCTCAGCTGAGGTAGGTTTTAAACCATTTTAATTATGTATGGACTGGAAAATTATAATTTGTGTTGATGGGTACGATGGTGAAGATCATGTATCAATGTATCTTTTCATTGCTGAAACTGAATCCCTGCCCGTTGGATGGGAGGTTAATGCCAATTTCCCCTTCTTATATACAATCACCATAGGGATAATTACCTCTTCTTTCCAGGTAAGGTAATTTTGCATATGATCAAGTTTTGTTTGCTCCTCTACTTTTGTTTGTTAGTTAGTAATGCATTGATTGAAACTTGATCAGGAAAGATGCGGCTCTTTAATGCGATTATTACCAAATATTGTGAATTTTTTAAATTGATCTCTAGGAAGAGTTTGACTGATCCAAGTGAAGGTAGCCGTGATAGCGAGGAATCGAGAGGAACCGAGGTACGCTCCCAGTGAAGAAGGAGGTGGAGTCGGCGAAAAAGTGGATGAATATGGGTTTGGAACTAGCAAAGTTTAGTTACATGTGTTAGTGTTTGATGATACTCGCATAGATAGAACTTTTTGTAAAACATCATGTATTATCTCGACTATGTTTGTTATATATTTGGATGATAATAAATATATTATTTTATGATTTTAATGTATTATGTATTGATTTTTCGAATTTAAAAATTGGTTAATTGAAAAAAAAGAAAAAAAGGTTGAAATCAGGATGAGAATACATAACGGTTGCAAAAATGTTATCTAAATGTATTAAAAACATTATCTATAATGATAATACATTACGTGTAAAGCATATTTCATAACGGTTAAAAATCATTATATATAATGGCTATAGATGACGAAGAAAAACCGTTATATATGTGCTTAAACCGTTATGTATAAATACTATATATAATGGTTATAAACCGTTATGTATGAGTGCACTTTTTATATCACCACTTTATATGTCAGTCTTTAGTGCCCACCCGTTATGTATGAACGAATTTCTAGTAGTGCATTTTGAAATAAATGTTAGTTAGGTAATCATTTTGATACAAACAACATAGTTAGGTGACCATTTATGAAATTAATCCATTTATATCACCTCATATATGGTACTTATTAGATAATAACAATAATAGATATCATTTATACGGACCCGAATTTTATAAATGGTCGCATACTTTATACCAAACAAGATATTAGAATATATTATACACCTTAATCATCCCTCGCAAACAAAACAAGGATAAGGAAAGGATATATGTTCAATATGTTTTAGATGAGCTAATAGGTCCGTATTTATGAAAAACTATTAAAAAAACTCGAAATGAAAAAGGCAAAAACAAAAAACAAAAAAAGTCAAAGTTTGCGGCTGCTAAAGCCAGTTTCAGTTTTGAAACTGGTTTCCAGTTTCAAAACTGAAAACCAATTTCTTTTTTACACAATGCTGTATTTGGTGGATTTCAAATTTTGGAATCCACAATTGGAGACACCTCATAATCACCCTCATAATCAGCTTAATTATATTTCGTCTCTCAAACGGTCAAACTCCTCTCTCTCTCGCACAAATTGGGAATGGCGGCGTTTGAATACAGGTATCGTTTTACAGTCGACGAAGAGATAATTCAACGCTACAACTGTCGTCTACCAGTCGACGAAGGCATTGTGAGATTTGCAATTGAGATCAGAGCAAATTTCATGGTGAAGGGAACAAGCTCCGACGACGACGAGAGAATAATCGACTCGGAGAGGTACGCCGTAGAACGCTTCCGTGAGGAGCACGCGCGGGAAGACATGATTGCGAGGCTCAAGCACTACTGGATGCCCGACCACGAATCGATCGGTTGATTAACAAGACCGTCCTCTTCGCCAAAACGACCGCCGCCGCGGAAAAATTCCGACAGCCGTGGATTTGAACATCTATACTCTGCAGCAAGAGGGGGAGGCGATCGACGCGACGTTTGATAGAGCGATGAGGGCGGAGTACCTGCCGCCGCTGTACCTGTGTCCAGTGAAGGATTGCGCAAACCCTAACCCTTGGCAGCGGCAGGACTACAAGCTGGTGGTTTTCTTAAAGGAGGAGCTGGCGGCGGTGATCGGGTTTACGATGTGGCGGAGGCGTTGTCCGTGATGGAGGCGTGCGGCGTTTGTCGGTGGAAGCCGATGGTCGGGACAGATCTCTTCGCTGCGGTGCAGCCATGCTTTTCATAGGCACTGCATCGTGCGGCGGTTGGAGGATGATAAGTACTGCCCTGTCTGCCGCCGTACCCGTGCTAATAAACGTCAGGAAGTATATATTGTGGAAAGCGATATTGAACTTGATGATGATTAGCATTCATCGATGATTCAGTGATCCGGATGATTTTCTCTAAGGAGGATGATTTGATTTCCCTAGTTTCTTTGTTGGTGCTCCTTATGAATTTATATTTCTTTATTTTTTAATAACACTTCTCCAAAATAACGGTGCCAGAAAAAATTGATAAAAAAGGATTTTTTTTAAATTATTTTTCCTAAAGTGGAACAGGTTTTCCTAGTTCGACCAATAATAGGTCGCACCAAAATATAAATTATATTAATAAATTAAAATATACCGAAAAGTCTTAATATAATTTGACAATGCTAAAGATTAAAAATACGAGAACTCAATATCTAAACAATATTAATTTCTTTATTCTTTATGATGCAAAAATTTCAATGAATTATGATGTTATTTTTAAATTGTTTGAAATATTTTTTTCATAAAATTTTCAATTAAATTTGTTTTATATAGTGCAAACTACCAATAGTCGATCTAACATGAAACTTTCCAAATTTTGCACCGATTTTTTTTTTTGTTGGAAAAGAAAATCATTCCATTAACTAGCCAAATCGGTAGACATTATATTGAGAAGTCAAGATGAAAAGTCTGACTTCGAGATCATTACACCAGAATGCTCAAAAGCATATTGTGCTAAACTATGAGCCGCCATATTGGCATTTCTACGAATATGAGAAAACTCGAATACGATGCTACGCTTAGGTGCATTAATGGCCTCAAACCATTGGTCAGACAACGAATCCGAGCTCTTCTTTATATCACTAATAACACGAAGTATAAACATAGAATCTGTATAGACGAATATCGGAGCAAGATTGTTTTCCAAACAATATCCAATGCCCAACATCATGGCGTGGAGTTAACCAATAAGCATTGTCGGTGAAAAGCCAGATTATCTAGACACCGCCACCACAATACTCCCATCATGATCTCCAATAATAAAACCAACTCCAATCCTATTGTGCCCAAAATGGAAGCATACATCAACATCCAACCATTTAGCATAACCAACTGGCGGCAAGAGCTGCATATTGAAATGTAAATCACTGTGACCCGTAGGGGTGTCAAAATTGGCCCGAAATGGCCCGGCCTACCCGTTATTTTTACCGGGCTGGGCTATGATTTTAGAGGCCCGAAAATTTTCAGGCCTATCAGGCCACGGGGCCAAAATGGCCAGTCTGATTTGTAGTGTTGACTGAGTGTGTATTTGACTATTTGTTGACAAACACTAAAAGGCTGAGAGATAGAAAACCTACCACAGCTCCCAAATCAAACCACAGCGCCGCCACCCATCCACATCACAACCACAGTCGTACGCTGCCACCTATCCAGATTCCCGCTGCCACAGGTCCGCCACCGTCGCTCCACCAGTGCCCCACCAGTCTTCAGCCACTGCCAGTCACTCCTACAGCCCTACCCAAACTAAACGGCAAACCCCCAGGCCGCACGGCCCCCACCCCACAGCCCACAGCCGCTCCACCAGTGCGCCGTCGTTCCGCCCACCGCCGGTCACCCCTCCCCAGAATAAGTCTGTGACTGATTGACTGTAAGTAGATTTAATGCTTTCATGCCTTTAGAGCTTAGATATAGAATCCTTTGGCTGACATGTTTGTGTTGGAAAACTTGTTCTTAAATCAACTGTAAATTATGCACTGTAAATTATGCAGTTAAATTATACAAAAGTTTGTGGTAGTTTGTCTGAATATTATATGCTGCAAGTTTTATTTGTTTCTATTGTGCGTGTGATATTAGATTATATTTTATAGCTTCGAGCCGTTTTGGCCCGGTGGCCCTTGAAGGGCCGGGCTGGGCATCCATTTCAGCGGCCCGATAGACTTTCGGGCCGGCCGGCCCGGCCCGGATATATGCATCTGGCCCGGCCTGAAGGTTTTGACAGCCCTAGTGACCCGATTGAAAGCTTTCCAATACTACACAGCGGATCATCTCCTTGTTTCTTAATAGAACCATGGTATGTTAAAATAAAGTAATACTCCTATATGATTTATATAAAGTAATTATTCGTAAACTTTTCACTATATATACACTATAAATAATTTAATATATTAGAATGAATGTCCACTGCTTATAAACTGCGGTTCGTGTCATGCCTCCCATATTCTTTTTATCCATTGATGCCACTGTAAATTTCACTATTTTAATAATATTGAATGATCATAAAAATAAAAATAAAAATAATTATTATATACCCTAATTAATTATTAGAGCAGCATCCAGTAACATCGTCATAGCAACATTACATAAAACTCTTCGATCATATATTCATAATCACCATTAAATAGGACATTCTAATGTGTTACACATGTATAAGCAAATAATATCTTTCAAGGACGAAAACCAACCCCACTTTTTTTTGCTGGTTTGTTTCCGTATTTTGTATAATGATACATATCAAACATACCAATAGTACATAAAAACACTAACATGTAACTTAGGTCAAACGAGACAGATAGCCAGACGACAGTCCTATTAAGTCGCCGCGATGTCCGCACCTGCAAAAAGAATATCGAGATGAAGCACAACACGACAATGATTATGTAGGCCGCTTCACTTAAACTAACACTTAAACACGTATCAATTAGGGGCAACAACACAAGGAGTCGAAGATAGGTATTGATTGGAGCCGGTGTCAAACTGCCAAACCGGGTCGGGAAAATTTTGACACCATCAAGCGGCCAGACTTGTTTGACACCTCTAATTTTGATACTCTATATCAAGGAATTAGCATCAACATACTTACCATTATTGCCTTCATCTTTTACTTCGTCGCCTGTTTTCCATACGATATCTTTCAACCCAGTTGAAAGGTTCTTGTAAAACTGCATACGAAGGAGAACAAAACGAGCTTATTACCTTATCACCAAATTCATTCAGTTTCAAATAAGTGCAACAATTGTATTTCGAAAAACTAATAAGGTTATCGCGTTGCAACTAGAATTGTTGTCCTAAAGTTCGTAAACTCAGTCATCTTTCTAGAAGATTCGGCAGAATCTCATGAGATTGTCTAGACATTACGAGTAGTTTTCCTAGAAGTTGAATGTAATAATAATACCTTGTGGAATTCTAATGTGTCTCCCCCTGCCTTGCGAAGCTCAACCATGTGGAGTGATGGAGCCACTTCAAAAATCTGCAAGAGCATTAGGCACAAGACCAGTTCAATATTCAATATGACAGCTCTCTCTCTCTCTCTCTCTCTCTCTCTCTCTCTCTCTCTCACACACACACACACACACACACACACACACACAAAACAATATGTGTTCTAGCAAGATAAAAACTGATGTATATTTTGGATCAAATGTAATGTAAGAAATAGGCCTTAGCCGTGTAATTGAGTTGGGAGTCGAGAGGTTCTTAAGGTTAACATACCTCTGTCGCGATGGATAGATGACCCTTCCGCCCGGATTTCTCCCCATAAAGTTTCATCTATATAGAATAACAGACAAAGAGGAGTTCAGCTATTAAGGTTGAAATAATTAGGAACTGCTGAACTATAAATGAATATTTTCTCATCATTATGTAAACAAAACATGAATTAAGAATTTTAATGAAGAATAATGTATGAAGTAAAATCACCTTGTAGTTATTTTTCTTCACATCAAACCCCATAGGCACGGCAGCTTTCTCAATTTTTGATATAATCTCATTGGCAGGGCATTTAGATGTAAACCGTGTTTCTCTCTTCACAAGACCCTAGAGTCGGAGAGGATTTTAAGCATGTTAATTCAAATTTTTCAAAATTGTCTCTCTTTTAACCAATCATTTCAACAATATAGTTGGCATACCATTTGCTTTTCAAAGAGGGAACTGAGATTGAGACCCTGTGAGGTGGAGATAAGCTCAAAGGCATTCATCGTCACTGGTGCAGCTGGCGGTCTTTCATCCCGTCTCTCCACAACAAGGTTTGGAGAGTCCTGAATGCAAAATTTATCTTTATAATGAGAGGCGAAATATCCTAATCCCTTAAAAAAAATGGTATCCAAATTAAAATTCATACCGCTGATTCATTAAAGATGGAATTAACATCGTCAAGGGTAACTTCCTGTTGTTCAAAAACGGGTGGCTTGAATCCTTTCTTGAACCACTCGTTCGTGAGGAGTTCACTGATTGTAATGCGCTGCATCATGTAGCAAACACAGCATACAGAGTCACGACTAAATCATAAAAAACGGCTAGGCAAATATTATAATATACGAGTAGTCACGAGAGGAGTGAGCATACGGTGGATGGGTTGGGATCAAGAATTCTTTTGATTAGTTTCTTTGCACTGGAGGAAAACCAGGACGGGCACGTGAAGTCCGCCTTGAATATCTGCAATACAGTTGAAATGCAAACATTCATGCATTAGCATCAGCTATTTTCATACTTAAAACTTCAAAGTTCAATCCATGCAATTCTCTCGTCCCTTTCTCTAATAATTTCATCAACTAATCATGCATGCAAAGGCGACGAAAATTTCCAAGATGAATCTCATGAAATACGACATAGACCTTTTTGTATAATGCCATAAGATTCGCATCTTCGAAGGGAAGATACCCAGCCATGAGAACAAAAAGTATAACACCACAAGACCACAGGTCTGCCTTGGCTCCATCATAGCCCTTATTGTTGATCACCTACGAAACAAGGAGATAAAAGCAGTTTAAGAAAACAGAACCATCCAGGAAACAAGAAACAGCACTGATTGACTGAAAAGCTGGTCGCGTTGCGTACCTCTGGAGCAACATAATTTGGAGTTCCACATGTTGTGTGAAGCAATCCATCTTCCTAATAATAGGATTAAGAAAATTAATTAAATCATCTTATTCACATTTTGTTATTCAAAGTTGAACGAGTAGAGAATAAGATTGAGGTAGTGTTTCTCTGAAGTCCAGAGATAATAAGATAAACAGAGGAAATATTTCATTTAAATTATCAAAATGCCCCTGAAGAAAAAATGGAGAAATAGTGGTACCCGAACTTGCTGGGGTAGGGCGCTCAACCCAAAGTCGGAGACTTTGAGAAAACCATTGGCATCAAGTAGCAGGTTCTCCGGCTATAAATCAAAACAGCAATACATAACTAACGAGCGTTTCAGTTGAATGAAATTGGAGACGTCAAAAGCTACGTTGATCTAAAGATTTACCTTAAGATCCCTGTGGTAAACACCCCTGCTGTGGCAATAATCGACAGCATTGATCAGCTGCTGAAAATATAACCTTGCTTCGTCTTCTTTCAGCCTCCCTCGGCTAGCCTGGGCCACAAAGAAAGCAACAACATTGCACTTCTTAGATTTTTCCTTTTGAGTTTTGATCATCATGAATCTATTACAAGTGATTGAGACATACAATTTTGTCAAAGAGTTCGCCACCAGTGACAAATTCCATGACAATGTATATCTTCGTCTTGCTGGCCATAACCTAACACGAGAAGCCCTTCAGTAAGCACAACATAATAGAATTTTCCATCATACTGTGAACTTGTCGACCCATAGAGACATTTGTTAAGAGACTCGCATTACTAACCTCATACATTCGAATGACATTAGGATGCCTTATCAGTTTCATGGTTGAAATTTCACGCTTAATCTGCAAGGCGCATAAAGAGTGTTAGAATGATACGAATGCACGGATAAATTTCTCTAAAATCTTTACACAATAATTGTAGATAATTTAACCGAAGAAAGAGCAAAATATATCAAGCATATTCTCATCATAACAAGCCGGATCAGCTTCATAACAAGCAGATTCCGGATATATAAAACTCAAAATCAATTAAATACCATATATTTCCAACTCTCCAACACATGATTGTGTCCTAAATTCAATATTTTTTTCATAGAACTTTATCCCCACCGCTTCAAACCCCACATAAAACATCAAGATATCAAACCCCACATCCATATCTTTGTTGAAAAGAAAAGCCCTGAAAATATATACTACATGAACTAGAAAAGTCAACCCAAAATCCAGTGCAAAACTAAAAGTGTATACACAAAGAAAGCCACACACATCATATATGCCAGTTCATCAAATCAAGAAAGAAACCATAACAAAGATGATAAAAGCTATTATGTTGCACAAAAAGGAAAGGTTCTGAATCAAAAATAACAATATAATCCAACCTGCCCAATCATCTTGTGTTTGAGAACCTTCTCTTTATCAAGAATCTTGATCGCCACATTCTCATTTGTTTCCAAATTCCTAGCAAACTTCACTTTGGCAAAAGTCCCTTCTCCCAATGTCCTCCCCAATTCATACCTCCCCACGCGCGTCCGGCCACCACTACTGCCGCCGCCACCACTGCCGCCGCCAACGCTTGATTTCGATGCCATCACCATCTCTCCACAACCTTTATCCGTATCTATATCTATATGTAATGAATCAATCCCAAAATTCCTCCTTTTGGATAACCCTTCCGCTTTTCCTTCACTTACCTAATACAGACTATACAAATCCCATCCATATTTCCCCTTTCTCTCACTCCCTCTCTCTCTCTCTCTCTCTCTCTCTCTATATCTACGCAATAGAACTTCCCTTTATTGGATTCTTGAATCCCAACCCACTATAGCCTCTTCTTTTTACAAGGTTGCCAAACCTGAGACTTGGCCACATTCATCTTCACTCTCCCAAAAAAAAAAATTAGAAAAAAATAAAAAAGCACTGAAATTCACACAATCAATAAATCAGATCAAGATTTTCACTTTAATGGAAGAGCGCACGGAAATCCTTCTCCAAACGGAAGTCAATAATGCAAACGCCATTACAGATCGCTGAATACTAAAAGGAAAAGGATATCGGCCAAAAATGGGAATAAACAAAAAAAATCAAAATTTATAGAATGATTTGAACAAACGAAAGTTATATAAAATCGTCTTCACATATTAATTACGGAAGCGTGGGGCTGGGAAGTGTCGGATTCGTGTCGGATTATTAGGGCTCAATGTGATATTAGAATTTGGGATTAAGAGCTTAAGCGTCGGCCGAACAACTGATTGCATGTAACAATAATCTGCTACTGCATATATGTAATCAGGAACTTGGATTAGAATAAATTAAATATATGAAAATATTAAATTTCGGGTTATTCGATGTGATACGAGGAAGAGTGGACAACTGAGGAAGGTGATGTCCAAAGGGGTAGGTGTAGATTACGGATGGGACCACGGTATATACGGTGAGCCCTCGGTCAAACTATTGAAAGTCGGTGCGTATTATGATAATACGGGTTTGGGCTACAGTGCACTGCACAGATAGTTTAGATGCATGCCACGTGTCCGGAGCCTTCTTTTTCTTTTCTTTTTTTTAAAATCCCAAAATAGAAGACGTCGTTTGCTGCCACAGTTAGTGCAATGATTTCTCATGGGTCCCTCGTACGTTTCACCGGCAGCATCCTTATTACACCGGCGATGTATTTCTCCGACGACCGGCTCACCGGCATAACACTTTTCCGGCTCGGCGCTACGCGGCCGGCACGATGACGTCGTCGTCTCACGGAACTCCCACTATTCCGATTTCTGCTCCGGCCTTCGCTGTCACATGCGTCCGTTGGCATTCCCGATGATTCAAAGCTTCCTCCAGAAGCTTTCAAACTATCCCACCGGCAGCATTCTTCTTACACCGGCGACGTATATTCTCCGGCGATCGGCTCACCGGTAGAACACTTTTCTGGCTCGACATTACGAGACCGGCACGATGACGTCGTCGTCTCACCGGAACTCCCACTATTCCGATTTCTGCTCCGGCCTTCGCTGTCACATGCGTCTATTGGCATTCCCGAGGACTGAAAGCTTCCTCCAGAAGCTTTCAAACTATCCCACCGGCAGTATCCTTATTACATCGGCGACGTATTTCTCCGATGATCGGCTCACCGGTAGAACACTTTTCTTGCTCGGCATTACGAGACCGGCACGATGACGTCGTCGTCTCACCGGAACTCCCACTATTCCGATTTCTGCTCCGGACTACGCTGTCACATGCGTCCGTTGGCATTCCTGAGGCTTTCAATTTCTCCCGGCATGTGACACGAGTTCCAGGCACAGGGCAGCAAATACTGAAATGTCTATTTTACCCTTATAGGAACGCGGTAGTTGAGGGTATTTCCCGTCATTTATCTGTAAATTTTGGATTTATTCACCCTCTGCCACATTCAAATTGTAAACAACATACGAATTTCGCGCCCGGCTCCTTCGTTCTCTCGTTTCTTCCTTTCTTCATTCTCCTCTGTTCTCGCTACCGCCCTGTTATCATCCATTTAAATTTATCTTCATCTGATAGAAGCCTGCATTTAACGGTGAGCGCCAGCTTCAAAGGTATTTTTGTCGGATTTAAGGTATTTTTTGATCTTATGAACCTATAACCGCATTTAAGCTCCATAAATATGTTAATTACTTCTTTTCGTTGTTTTTGTCGTTGCAGGTTTCCTGTTTCTAGCCACCGATTAACGATTTTGAGGTAAAAATTTATAATTCACTTAATTAGGGCTTTGATAGGGGGTTTCCGCAAAAATTATTTTTATTATAACCGTAAAATGAAATTAGTGTTACTATGGCTTATCCCCATGTGTATTTAGTCCGAAGTTCTGAATTTGGATGGAAATATGTTTTTTATTCTGTGAATTACGATTTAGGTTTATCGATTTCAGGATTTTATTTTTAATTAATTGATTGGTTGTCTGTCTACATTTTGTTTCCGTAATTGTTTTTAGATAATTATGGATATCGATTTGAATGTTGCCCTAAATAATGAAGTATCAGACGGTCATGTGTCGGATTGGCATTCAGATGAGTCTGGCAATTTTGTAGCTGGTTGTTATAAAACAGGTTGGGATGATATACCTATAGAACAATTACTTAGTGATGATGACAGAATTGATGAGGAGAAAATTGATGACATAATTGATGGCCAGAATGATGATGCTTCTGCTTGTGAAAGAGATGATGATCCAGATAAGGAAGTTAGTTGTACATATGGATATGCAGAAGAGAAAGGTGATGGGGAGGAGGTTGGTAATGATAAGAATTTTTTTATATCTCTATGTAGACAAATCGAGAATCGATTATCAATTGGTTACACTCTTGATTCTCTTGATCAAACTTATCTTTTGTACTGCAAGTATGGAAGACTTAAGGGTTTTAGCGTGAGGAAAAGTACTCAGGATTATTTCTATAAAACCAGTGAAGTTCGCATGAAAATTTATTTATGCTCTTGCCATGGCAGTAACAATGAAACCTATTCCGCTGAAGTTTTGCCGAAATATAAAAAACAGAATTACAGAACTGGTTGTGATACCAAATTAGTCGTGGTTCGAGAGCGAAACCGGCCCTTTCATGTGGTTAAGTTCCAGAATGAACACAACCATGAATTGGTTCCTTACGAGCAAAGTTATATGTTGCGTTCATGTCGGCAAATGACACATGCTAACAAAAGTCTGATAGAAACTCTTCATTCTGCCGGTATTCAGACTACCACTTCATGCCATTTTTTGGAGAAAGAGTTCGGAGGACCAACGAATACTGGTTTCATCAGAAATGATGCCCATAATTATATTTCTTCCTTGAAGCAGAAGACCAAGGTTGAAAATGGTGATGCTGATGCTTTACGTACTTTTTTTCTAAAGAAGGCAAATCACGAACCAGGATTCTATTGGGATGTGCAGTCCGATTGTGATGGCCGCTTAATGAATTTCTTTTATAGGGATCTTCGATGTGCAACGAATTATGAGTATTTTGGTGATGTGTTAACTGTGGACAACACACATAAAACTAACAAATACAAGCTGGTTTGAATTTCTTTCATCGGCATTAACCATCACATGAACAACGTGCTGTTTGGTATTGGATTTCTATCCAACGAGAATGCGAGTTCATTTGATTGGTTATTCTCCACATTCTTTGACTCCATGTATGGTAAAGAACCGGAGGTCATCTTTTCTGATGAGTGCCGAGCCTTAATGAATGGCATTGATGCCAATTTCAAAACTGCAAGTCATCGTCTCTGTCAGTGGCACCTTAACAGGAATGCGCCTTCACATTTTGGAAAGTGGAACAGTCATAAGAAATTCAATAATCAGTGGCATCGTTGCGTGAAAGGTTGTGACAGCCCGGAAGAGTTTGAGAATGAGTGGAAATCACTTGTTGAACAGTATGAACTATCATCTAAAAGCAAGAGTTGGTTCAAAAAATAATACAAGCTGAGACACCGTTGGTCTTCTGCATTCACGACGACTAAATTCTGTGCTGGCCTGCATGCAACCTCACGTAGTGAAGTGACGAATAGGGTTATTAAGCAATTGTGTTCTTCTACTGGTTCACTTCATGAATTTGTAATTGCTTACGAAGAGGTAATGGAAAATTGGCACAGAAAAGAAAGTGAAGCTGATACACTGTCTACTGGGATGTCTGGGCAAACAATTAAGAATAACAAGTTGTTGAGGTAACTGGCAAAGTATTTTACCCGGAACGTCTTCAAGATGTTTGAGTTTGAGTATTCACATTTAGGTAATGTGAAATTACCTAAAAAGCCAAATGACCTTGATGCTGATTATTGGAATATTTTGCTTTGACGGATGTTGATCACAACAAAACGAGAACTGTAACAGTGAATAAATTTGAGAATTCAATAAAGTGTAGTTGTCATATGTGGAAAAACACTGATATTTTATGCAGACATATTTTTAGGGTCTTCTTGGACTTGGACGTGGAAATCATTCCCAATAAGTATTTTCTGATAAGGTTTTCTAGAACAGCCAAGATACGTAACTGCATGAATTATGAGAATGGATATGCCAAAACTGGTTGTGCAGATACTTCCGATGAACTATCATTTGTTAGTCATATCATGCGCGATACAACCGACTTGCTCGAATTTGCCAGGAAAATTACTAAATGTCATTCCGTTATTCTTCATCACAATGCCCTGATGCGAGCAATGGATTTTGTAAGGTAAACTTTGCCAGTGTAAATGCAACAATTTCTTCTCTCCTCAGCACCTCATGAAATGGATTGGCCCAACTCCTAAACTGCATCAAACTTGTCCTGCGTTCAGCTTCGTTCACCACTACATCTTGTAGATTCGCATTACAAAATAACCCAAATGTGGTTCTCGTTGAAGGATCATGCTCGTCTCGATAGACATCCAACTGAAACTAAATGGAAGGGTCTATCATGTTTCCATCGAGCCTCACTTGATGAAATTTGGGCTCACCAACGCTACAGCTGCGTGCGTTCATCAACGTGTCAATGTCACTCTGCATCTTCAGTAGTTTACTTTCGAATGATGTGAACTTCTGAAGTAACACATTCAAAAGTTCCATTACCTGAACATGCATGTATATTAGAACACATATTATAAACTTCTATGAGCAATTAAAGGATTAATAAAAACGTACACGGTCGGAAGATGCATCTTCAGCAGAGGAGCTTTCATCATCATGTCCGGATGACACTAATTTAATGGTACATCGCTGCGAACGACAAACATTGATATTGGGTGAACCACCTGATCCACGTGTACGTCTCTGGGAATTTTTAACATCAAGATTTGGACTACCACTACAGCCGACTTCCTCAACTTTACCCTTACCTTTCACCTTCTGTTTCTTCTTCTGCGATTGACTGCCACCAAGAGGTAGTTTTCTCTTCAATGGTTTCAAACATTCCGGTGTGAGCACCTTAAAATGTTGGAAGAGTTTCTCAATCGGCACTGGACAAACCATATCATTGTTAATTTCATTGGATGCAATCATCTCTATTTCCTCGTCACTGAGCTCCATTACTCTCTGCATATTAGTACAAGGATTATAAGAAAAAGTGATTCAAATTATAATCATATGGACAAAACACATTTTACTGCAAATTTGAAGTGTGTATTACCACAGATGATGCATGGGACATCTCAAAGTATTTCAGAATTGCAGCCAAATGAAAGAAAGTATTGGTACTCCACCGCAGCATTCTCGGAAAGGCATTTGAAGCACCTTCAATAGGTTGCGCACAATGTAGGGCAAGGTCTCTGTGGACCGCATAGGCAAATACTTGTAGGGCAAAGGTAAATCCGAAGACATCAAAAACAGGTTTCTCAGAAGCACTCAAACTTCTATCTATAATTACCTTTGCATTGTGGCTTGCAGTCACAAGGAATTCATAAGAGACTAAACCCCAAGGGAAATTGTTAAACTTACGCAAATCATCAGCAAGGTGCAAATATTGCACCTCTATCCTTTTCGATGTGCGGTGCCGCACAAGTAGAGTGCCGAAGAGTACCAATAACAATGCCAGTTTAAGCACCGTGTCACCCCTACCTTTCAACCTCTTGCTGTGAAATTCGAAGGCGTTAAATATGTCTGCAACAAACAATGGATCTTGTCCACCAAATATTTCATCATGGATCTTCGAAGAGGAAGGAGGTTTCTCCCAGCCTCCAAAATGCAATCCTGTTATTGTAAAATATTCCTCTGGATCAAGTTCTAAAGTACAACCATTTATAATAAAAGAAATCCTACGTCGTTCGATGGCCGTCGGATCTAGGTGCTTGTACATAAGATATATCAGTTGACCTTGGGACTTCTTTGTGTGGACATGGACATCCATAAACTACCCAAAACAAGACTCCCTAAACTTTTTCAAATTTGAACGGTCTAGTCGATCAATAATTACCCTCATATAGTCGTTCAAATTTCTACAGGATACATTTGCACCTCCTAGTAAATATGAAATGTCCAAGCAGATAACATAAAGAATATCAGAAACAAAGAATAATATAGAACAAAGTATTATTCAAAACTTAGTGTAATATGAATATTCGAAGTTCAATTTCATTCATAGGAGAATAATGTAAGACACAATATTATTCAAACCTTAGTTTAATATAAATATTCGGACTTCAATTTCATACATAGGGTGAGCAAAATGACAATTAATGTTGGGAAAATAATAAACATGTTTTGAAGTGATACCAAAACCCAGCTGACCCCAACCGAGTAGATGAATGTACAAACTTTGTGTTGTTTCCAGCTCACCTGTATGAGCTTATAGAGTTTCTTAGTTTACAGGTAGATTCGGCGAAGATGAGAAGACACAGCTAAGCAGACAGCTTAAAGGACTCAGCAGAGCAAGACCAAGAAGAGTCAAAGATCTTGCAGCATCAAGACCCAGCTCAGTGACGGAAACCCAGCTCAGTGTCGAAGACCCAGCTCAGTGTAAAAGACCCAGCTTAGTGTCGATGACACAGCTCAGGTCTGAGACACAGCTCAGGTTAATGACACAGCTCAGGTTGAAGACACAGCTCAGGTTGATGATACAGCACAGGTCTAAGACACAGCTCAGAGTCAAGACACAGCAGAGTCCAAAACGCTGAAGACACAGCAGAGACGCTTAGCAGCTCGAAGACGAAGACCTTCTCCAAGACAAGATCCCGATGTCAGAAGATCTTGTCGACGCAACAAATCGAGAGAAGGAATAGCTTCTGCAGATACAGACCTACTTCGTAGGTAATGGCCAGAAGTCAACAAGAGTAGGTAAGATTCAAACGGCTCTCTTCCAACGGCTAATTTGAATCTTCACCTATATATATCTCTCCTCCACCATTGAGTGAGGTGCACGACAAGACGATCGAAGAAATAGAAGAAAACGAGAAAAATGAACAACGATCTTCAAAGCCAAATCTTTCAAGAACACCGTGAGTCATTTGTGTTCTTAGTTGTTCACATATTCAGTCATAGGCAGATTAGATCAGAATAAATATCTTAAGCCTAGTTTGAACGAGTTCATCATACACCTTGTTCTTCATTGTAAGAACTCGTTCATAGTTGGAAAAGCATACCCAAACCCAAACCCAGAAAGGTTAGGTAAAGGTACGCTTGCTCGAAGCGTGTAATTCGAGTGGTTAGGTTCTTCGCACCCGCAACCGAAGGTGTAGGCTTGACGGTGCCCGCAAACCTTGTTGGAACACAGCTCGGGTTAGAGTTGTGAAGTTGCTTGGTACTTGGAAACCAAGTGGTAGTGGATTACCAGTGAATCTGGTCGTGGATGTAGGAGGGGTTACTCCGAACCACGTTAAAGATGCTCTTGTTATTTATCGCTTTGTTTTATGCATGTTACTAACTCTCATAAGCATACATTTCAATCTGCATAAACTGACTAACTGAAAAGTGAAACAGAGCTTTGCAATATAATTTGAAGCAACAGACGGACATTCCAAATCCACCACATTCCGCACACAACAATTGTGTCGATCAAGCTGCCATCCAGCTGGATCGAACACAGCTCACTCAAAAGAGTTTTAACTTGGAAAAGTTTTTAAACCTTGGTGTATTCACCCCCTCTACACCAAGGTATCCGTCTTGGGACCAACAATTGGTATCAGAGCAGTGGTTCAAAAGATCACCGTATTCGTCAAGTCGCATTTCATTGCCGATAGTGGTCACTGAACAGATCCTTCAAAGTTTCAAAAAAAAAAAAAAATTTTTTTTAATCATTATATTGCATACTGTCATGGAATCTTCCCTGTGCAGGAATCTTCCGACATTCTCTGTCGATGATTATCAGATATGGAAGTTCCGACTCAAAAGCTTTCTGTGCGCGCAAAACGACATGATGTGGGATGTTATCACAGACGGACCCATCATCATCATGAAATCAGAAAGACAAGCAGAAACCTTACACGGAGGGCGAACCGGTACTCGGCAAGTTGTGAAGCCAAGGAATGAGTACTCTCCAGAAGAAAGAAGACAAGCTGGATTGGATAGCTACGCTCGCAACGTCATCTCATCAACGGTGACGGACGCTTATCTCAGCAAGATCATCAACTGCGAGACAGCTAAGGGGATGTGGGACACTCTAGCCAAGCTGTGTGAAGGCTCAGAGGAAATTCAAGAGAACAAATTCTCAGTTGCATGCCAGAAGTTCGACAACTTCAAGCAACTCCCCTACGAGTCCATTGATCAAATGGAGCTCAGATTCTCCAACCTCGTCATCGAGATCGAGACGATCCGAACTGGAAAATATACAGTTCGAGATAAGAACTTGAAAGTTCTTGCAGCCTTCTCCTCGTAATGGTGTACACACAAGGTGGTTCACCAAAGCGGGCGATCTTGGCAAAGATGGAGACGGAAAAATTGTTCTCCATCTTGAAAGCCAACGAATTTGATCCGAGGATCACAAGCGGAGAATCATCCAAGCGGATGAATGAAACGGAGCCGATTCCAAAGGAAAAGAGATGCTCTCGGTGCGAGTCAAGAAGATCGGCTCGATCGGCTCGCATCGAAAAAGTCAGAAAGGAGTTCAAAAATATGAGCAAAGAAGAATTGCACGAAGAAGTTGCCATGCTTGTACGGAGCATCAATAGGCTGGAACACAACAAGGAATGGTACAAGAAGATCGTGAAGGTTCATCACGACAAGCAACTCTACCCAAAGAGAAACCCAGCTGAGTCGACCTCCCGAAGAAATGATAAAGAGCTCAAGACGAGCAAGAAAGAAGAAGATCAAGTATTTTCTTCCGACTCAGAAGATGAAGCATTTTATTAAAGATGACTGCTTCATGGGACTCTTAAAGCCAGCTGATGTAGAAAATGAAGAAAACCCAAATTTAGTTGATCGGGACCAACACTGTAAAATAAAGACAGCTGGATACAAAACTATAAAACTCAGCCAGGACTCACTGCTGAGTACATTGGTCTCAAGAAAAGAATCGAGAAGCAGCAGATGAATCAGCTGGATTTGGGACAGCTGTCTACCTGCTATACAAACGGAGACCTCATCAAAGCCAAGTAGGATGCGGTGAAGAAAAAGCCACCTACTATCAAATCAAGGAGAAACTCTACACACTGGAAAGAGAGCAAAATCAAGTAGAATGCCCAAATTTGGACATGGCATACCATCATGCATGCTAAAGAGACCTCATCGAAGAAGTGCTCAACGACTTCAAGAGATTACTAGAAATCCTTGAAATCTAGCCAGCTGAGAATTTGGAGCTAAGGAATGAGCTCATGCAGAAGAATGTTCAAGAAGCTGAAGATGGCCAGAGTTGAATCGAACAGGCGGCTCCCAATAATACAAACATACCGGAACCAAGCCAAGGATGTACCAAAGAGGTCGTACATAATCAAGCCACTCTAAGCTCGGTCTATCAAAGAAGAAAACCGCTCGGCAACTCCAAGCCCAAGAAAAGCAAAGAACTCCCTGATCACAGAGCTCAAAGGCAGCAGATAAATCCAGCTGACTGGAATCAAAATCAAAGACAGAATGTCATCCAGCACAGACATCAAGGTCAACTAAAAAGACAGCTGAGAAGGATCTCAGCTGGTTATAAAGCTGAAAATCAACCGAGCTTCACAACAAGATTCCAGCAGACGAGATATCAAGCTAGATATCAAGCTGACAGACTCCAGCTATGAAATGGACCTAATCAAAATGGAGTCAACAAGGTCCAAAGAAGAAATGACCCTTTCAAGGACCAACCAGAAGTATCACTCACAAAAGATAAGGACAAATCTGGGTTATCAATGGAACCCTCAACAATAAAGCTGGACCCAATCACAACTGGGTGTCGAATGAGTGATAACAGGTCAAAGAGGGACATGCGCATTCAGAGGAGTCATCAAGCGTACTGTGAAAGAAAGACAGCTGGTGATCAAAGCTCATGACTCACCTCAAAGCTCTTCAAAGAATATGTCAAGCGTACTGATCCCAGGAATGCGATGCAAAGAACAGGAAATCGAAGATTCTACCCCACAAAGCAACAATGAACTCAGCTAATCATGGAGCAGCTGACCTCATCAAAGAATTGAGCCAGTGATGAGAAAATTCGCTCAAGTGAAGTAGGAAGTAGCTGAGAAAAGAAAGCCACATACTATCAAATTCAGGGGGAACTCCACCGAGCTGGAAATCGACATACCGTGATATCACCGAGGGCAAAGTCAATCCAGCAGAATATTCAAGTGGAGAATCAAGAGAGAAATCCAGCTGAACTATCAAATGTCATCCTCTGGATATCAAACAAAGCTAGATCAAACATGGATCGCAGAATCCAGAAGAGGAATCAGGCGAGGAACTCGATTCGGCGGATTCACCATCAATTGGTATCAACAATTGATTTCATCCCAAATTCAAAGAAGATCTTCAAGAAGAGCATCCAGCAGGAAATACTCAGCTGGATCACCGTGTGTCATCAAGAAGGAATCGGACACAGCTGGACTAACTCAGCCGGAACCCCAAGGATTTCAAAATGAATTTATCAAGTCAGGGGGAATCAAACCCAGCTGATAAAACACAATTGGACCATCCAATTGAGGGGGAACCTTGCAAACGGAGCCTTCCCTCAGAGGAAGAAGGTCAAGATGACTCACTCCAAACTGAGTCATACAGCTGAGAAAGACCATCAATTGGTATCAGCTGAAAAGGAAGAGCCAAAAGTGCATCAATTGGTATCAACTCCAAGCTGACTGGAGTTACCAAGAACGGGAAGAAATTATTGCCAGAACGCCGCCGTCAGACCTCGACTCCCCGCCCTCCTAATATCTTTTTGATGAACCAAAAAGGGGGAAAGAGTGAAAGAATAGGACAGAAAAATGGAAATAAAAAGGGGGAAAGGATTGAACAGAAAAGGAATCTAAAATAGGCAAATGGCGAGCTGGAAAGACAACTGGAGAAAGAGTGCAAACTCTCGTCAAGACATGTGGAGCAGCCAGGAAGTGTTAGTTAGGATTTTTGTTTTGTGTTTTTCTGTAAAAGTTTGTAAAGGTTTTGGCATCATCAAAAAGGGGGAAATTGTTGGGAAAATAATAAACATGTTTTGAAGTGATACCAAAACCCAGCTGACCCCAACCGAGTAGATGAATGTACAAACTTTGTGTTGTTTCCAGCTCACCTGTTTGAGCTTATAGAGTTTCTTAGTTTACAGGTAGATTCGCTGAAGACAGCAGAAGACACAGCTAAGCAGACAGCTTAAAGGACTCAGCAGAGCAAGACCAAGAAGAGTCAAAGATCTTGCAGCATCAAGACCCAGCTCAGTGACGGAAACCCAGCTCAGTGTCGAAGACCCAGCTCAGTGTAAAAGACCCAGCTTAGTGTCGATGACACAGCTCAGGTCTGAGACACAGCTCAGGTTAATGACACAGCTCAGGTTGAAGACACAGCTCAGGTTGATGATACAGCACAGGTCTAAGACACGGCTCGAGTCAAGACACAAGCGAGTCCAAAACGGCGAAGACACGGCGAGACGCTTAGCAGCTCGAAGACGAAGACCTTCTCCAAGACAAGATCCCGATGTCAGAAGATCTTGTACGACGCGGTCAAATCGAGAGAAGGAATAGCTTAGATACGGAGACCTACTTCGTAGGTAATGGCCAGAAGTCAACAAGAGTAGGTAAGATTCAAACGGCTCTCTTCCAACGGCTAATTTGAATCTTCACCTATATATATCTCTCCTCCACCATTCTTTGGTGAGGGGTGACAAGACGACCGAAGAAATAGAAGAAAACGAGAAAAATGAACAACGATCTTCAAAGCCAAATCTTTCAAGAACACCCGGCCGATCGTGTGTTCTTAGTTGTTCACATATTCAGTCATAGGCAGATTAGATCAGAATAAATATCTTAAGCCTAGTTTGAACGAGTTCATCATACACCTTGTTCTTCATTGTAAGATTTCGTTCATAGTTGGAAAACCATACCCAAACCCAAACCCAGAAAGGTTAGGTAAAGGTACGCTTGCTCGAAGCGTGTAATTCGAGTGGTTAGGTTCTTCAGTACCCGCAAACTGAAGGTGTAGGCTTGACAGTGCCCGCAAACTGTTGGAACACAGCTCGGGTTAGAGTTGTGAAGTTGCTTGGTACTTGGAAACCAAGTGGTAGTGGATTACCAGTGAATCTGGTCGTGGATGTAGGAGGGGTTACTCCGAACCACGTTAAAGATGCTCTTGTTATTTATCGCTTTGTTTTATGCATGTTACTAACTCTCATAAGCATACATTTCAATCTGCATAAACTGACTAACTGAAAAGTGAAACAGAGCTTTGCAATATAATTTGAAGCAACAGACGGACATTCCAAATCCACCACATTCCGCACACAGCCAGCTGTGTCGATCAAGCTGCCATCCAGCTGGATCGAACACAGCCAGCTCACTCAAAAGAGTTTTAACTTGGAAAAGTTTTTAAACCTTGGTGTATTCACCCCCCCCTCTACACCAAGGTATCCGTCTTGGGACCAACAATTAATCTCAAAACAAACAATTATAAAGGTAATACTACAGGGAATGCTAATATTCAAGCATGATTTCTACTGCTGAAATCTATTAAAGGATATGCAATCAAGGTAAACAGAATATCAGAAACAAAGAATAATGTAGGACAAAGTATTATTCAAAACTTAGTGTAATATAAATATTCGAAGTTCAATTTCATTCATAGGAGAATAATGTAAGACACAATATTATTCAAACCTTAGTTTAATATAAATATTTGGACTTCAATTTCATACATAGGGTGAGCAAAACGACAATTAATCTCAAAACAAACAACTGTAAAGGTAATACTATAGGGAATGCAAATATTCAAGTAGGATTTCTACTGCTGAAATCTATTAAAGGATATGCAATCAAGGTAAACAGAATTTAAATATGTCATCATTATAAATAAACCACAAAGGATATGCAATCAAGGTAAACGGAATTTAAATATGTCATCATTATAAATAAACCACAACTAAATACGTAATAAACAAATTAAACAAAAGAAAATACTATAGCGTCTGACCTCGCCATTTCGGTAACATTATATTATATAAAAATAAAAGAACCAAGAAAATAAACTACACTGCAGAAATAGGCCAATGACTGCTTCAAAATTCAATCCGACAGCATAGGTTAGTAATTTATGGGGATTACCTTCGTTTTGGGCAAGACTTCTCTCCAAGTAAACCAAACAACAAAAATCCCTCTTTCGACCATGCAATTTAAATTGTATAATTAACGTGTTAGGGTTAGGGTTATCCAAGTTTGACGGCAATCGAATTCTCCATTTAGGCAACATTAAATAAAATTAATATTACCAAGAATATACACAACACTGTAACAGAGCATGCAATAAAAAATTCAAAATTCAATCCGACGGCCAGGGTTAGTAACTTCTGTGGAATTAGCGTCTGATCTCGCCATTTCGGTAACATTATATTATATAAAAATAAAAGAACCAAGAAAATAAACTACACTGCAGAAATAGGCCAATGACTGCTTCAAAATTCAATCCGACAGCATAGGTTAGTAATTTATGGGGATTACCTTCGTTTTGGGCAAGACTTCTCTCCAAGTAAACCAAGCAACAAAAACCCCTTTTTAGACCATGCAATTTTAATTGTATAAATCAGGGGTCGGGCTAGGGTTTACATACATGTGAGGGCCATCGAATTTTAAGTGTTGTCGACCATTATAAACCAAATTAAACAGTCCACCAGCCTGTATTAATCAAAAATTGAAGATGAAATACTACAAAATAGTGAAGAATCGACATTAAAAAAATAGAGAAAAATAACAAAAATGGGGGGAGAATAAACCCTAAAATCATTACCTTGTTCTTTGCAGAGTGTTATAAGTAGAAACTCAAAGAAAATAAGTCGCGCAACCGGGCTAATTGATGGAGAAATTTTAGGGAAGAAATAAATAAGAAGACGCAGGGAGGAGACAAACGGGGGCGCCAAATTTTTGAATGAGGATGAATAAACGAAATTGACATAAAAATTCAGTATTTCCCCCTCAACTAACGCGTTTCTATAAGGGTAAAATAGACATTTCAGTATTTGCTGCCCTGTGCCTGGAACTCGTGTCACATGCCGGGATAAATTGAAAGCCTCGGGAATGCCAACGGACGCATGTGACAGCGTAGTTCGGAGCAGAAATCAGAATATTGGGAGTTCCGGTGAGACGACGACATCATCGTACCGGTCTCGTAATGCCGAGCCAGAAAAGTGTTCTGCCGGTGAGCCGATCGCCGGAGAAATACATCGCCGGTGTAATAAGGATGCTGCCGGTGGGATAGTTTGAAAGCTTCTGGAGGAAGCTTTGAGTCCTCGGGAATGCCAACGGACGCATGTGACAATGAAGGCCGGAGCAGAAATCGGAATAGTGGGAGTTCCGGTGAGACGACGATGTCATCGTGCCGGTCTCGTAATGCCGAGCCAGAAAAGTGTTCTACCGGTGAGCCGATCGCCGGAGAAATATGTCGCCGGTGTAATAAGGATGCTGCTGGTGGGATAGTTTGAAAGCTTCTGGAGGAAGCTTTGAGTCATCGGGAATGCCAACGGACGCATGTGACAGCGAAGGCCGGAGCAGAAATCGGAATAGTGGGAGTTCCGGTGAGACGGCGACGTCATCGTGCCGGCCGCATAGCGCCGAGCCGGAAAGTGTTCTGCCGGTGAGTCGGTTGCCGGTATAATAAGGATACTGCCGGTGAAACGTACGTGGGACCCATGAGAAATCATTGCACTAACTGTGGCAGCAAACGGCATCTTCTATTTTGGGATTTAAAAAAAGAAAAAAGAAAAAGAAGGCTCCGGACACGTGACGTGCATCCAAGCTATCTGTACAGTGCACTATAGTGCACTGTAGCCCAAACCATACCTCAGTTATTGTCTAAATAAAAAGAGAAATTGGAAATACATAATTTTTAGAGTCGGGCTACTTTTGCGTTATTATATCTTAGATTAATTATAAATTAATACATAATTTTTAGAGTCTTTTGTAATTTAAATTTATTATAATGAAATATTGTGAGTAAATATTCAATCTTTATAATTTATGTAGAATTTGATCCATTCTATATATTTTACATCTAGCAGATTAGTTTGACACGTTTATTAACTACTGAATTAGACTCATCTATTACTAATACGAAAATAAAGCTGCTTCCTCCACGGTGCTCCGTTCAGATTTTCCTTTATTCTGGTAATTTGTCTAATTTTAATTCATATATATTCTATTTTTTATTTTTATTAATTTCATATTCTTGAAATATCACATGTTTATCTATTAATCACATCTCATATTTATCTTTCCCTCTATTTAATTAATTTCTTCTATTATCCATATTAAAATAATAACAATTTCGGAATGCATTCTTATAAACCCTTATTTTATACATTCTTAATTCATATATAATAATCTATAGAAAATTTGTATATGAAAATCTCTATGAAAACTAAATAAATATATTTAATCAACGTGTCTATATGGAATCCTTTTTATTTTTCATTCATGTTTTTCTAAAAATTCGATTAGTGCTTTCTATAAAATATATACATTGAATCAAATGTGGGATAGGTATGTAAAGAAAAGAACAAAAAAACTAGAAGATGTAAACATATTTTTTTCCGTATTTTGACAAAGATTAGAGATATCGATTTAACATGAACTAACGAGACGGTTCAAATATACTTAAAAAGAAGGATTTTTACTAATTTTAATTAATATTAACTTTATTTATATTTTTATTGAGTAATTTAGCATAAACCAACGAGACGGTTCAAATAACATAGAAAGAATGATTTTTACTAATTTTACTATTATCCATTTTAAAATAATAACAATTTCGGAATGCATTCTTATAAACCCTTATTTTATACATTCTTAATTCATATATAACAATCTATAGAAAATTTATAAATGAAAATCCCTATGAAGACTAAATATATTTAATCAACATGTCTATATGGAATCCTTTTTTATTTTTCATTCATGTTTTTCTAAAAATTCGACTATAAAATATATACATTGAATCAAATATGGGATAGGTAGCTAAAGAAAAAAACAAAAAAAAACTTGAAGGTGTAAACATATTTTTTTCCGCATTTTGGCAAAGATTAGAGATATCGATTTAACATGAACTAACGAGACGATTCAAAAATACTTAAAAAGAAGGATTTTTACAAATTTTAACTAAAATTAACTTTGTTTATATTTTTATCGAGTAATTTAGCATAAACCAACGAGACGGTTCAAATAACATAAAAAGAATGATTTTTACTAATTTTAATTAATATTATTTTGAAGATGTAAATATTTTTTTCCCGCATTTTGGCAAAAATTAGATATATCGATTTAGTATAAACCAACGAGACAATTCAAATAAACTTAAAAAGAATATTTTTTACTAATTTTAATAATATTAACTTTGTTTAGATTTTTATCGAGTAATTTAGAATAAACCAACAAGACGGTTCAAATAACATAGAAAGAAGAATTTTTACTAATTTTAATTAATTTTACTTGGAGTGTTCATATTTTTATCGAGTATTACTCAACGGATTTGAGACGAGTATGTACAGTAAAGTCACTATTTTAACCGAGATTAGGACGAACATGTAGAAAAATTAATAACAAATTTAGATTTAGAAAATACATAATGATTGAGTATACCCGATCCATTGTCATTCCTAATTATAAATTTAGATACGGAAATAAATTAATTTTATAAGTTTGATTAATATTTAACGCCAACAATATCACAACTTCTAAATAAGATATAAAATTATTTTTAAAATATATATATATACAAATTAAACATAAAATTATTTTCCGTCGAATTTCGACGGGCTACTTACTAGTATTTTGTATATACTATATCATCTTTCAAAATGATATAATTTTGTATCCAAATAATAAAATTTCGAGGATTGAAGAATACTAATTTGCTGACCAGTTCCTCAGAATGATGTTGTTCATAAAGATTTTTGACAACATAATATATACATAACGAAATTATAGTCTATGTTGTTAATGAATGAGCCAATCAGCTTGCTGACATGACATACAAAACTTGGTAGGTCACATTTATAAAAAATAAAATAAAGAAGGTATTTTTTGCAACATTTTAGGGGTTGGTCTAAATTACAAAAAATCGTCAAATATTGGTTTTTAATTTACAATTAACCTTTCTATTCTTATATCTTCTTTAACTTTGGAAAATAAAAATTGAGTTGGACGAATTCTAAAAGAGTAGGTTCTGAAGTTCATTTGAATCTATACAAAAAGTACTATATTAATGATTTTTTAGATGGATACAAGTTATATTGTCAATCACAAGTTTATAATATTACAAATAATTCTATACAATTCATAATACTATGATAATACTAACAAACTAGCATAAACTAGACACAAGCTCATATAAATTAATGGGACGCCAACTCACACTTTAGTGAATTCGAACCATAGACCTCTTGTTTAAGGAGAGACTTTTATGAATTAAATTCTATTAGTTTGAATTTTTTGTTATGTAGATTTATGTTTAATTATGGATGGAACCAAATGGTTTAACTATAGATTTTAAATTAACTATCTAGATTGATCCTTGAATTGTTCGATTCGAGTACAACTCGAATTTTTGTAGACTAGACCAATGTGAAATCAAATATTTGTAGTTTGTCGTTTGAAATTGGAGACCTTAGTAATAATGCACATAAGAGCTTGACTAAATCAATTTTGTGCATGAGATTTTAATTCAAGACAATGGATATTCAGATATTCTATGTTGATTATTCAAAATTTTTGCGAGAGTTGTATTAAATAAGATGAAAAAAGAATGATGACAGCACCTTTAGTTTGAGATGCAAATTACATTATTCAATCATAATTTGATAATATATTATGAAGAATTTTATATAAATCGCAATCTATTACTAATACGAAAATAAAGATGCTCCCTCCACGGTGCTCCGTTCATATTTTCCTTTATTCTGGTAATTTATCTAATTTTAATTCATATATATTTTAAATTTTATTTTTATTAATTTCATATTCTTGAAATATCACATGTTTATCTATTAATCATATCTCATATTTATCTTTCCATCTATTTAATTAAATTCTTCTATTATACATATTAAAATAATAATAATTTCAGAATCCATTCTTTTAAACCCTTATTTTATACATTCTTAATTCATATATAATAATCTATATAAAATTTGTAAATGAAAATCCCTATGAAGACTGAATATATTTAATCAACATGTCTATATGGAATCCTTTTTATTTTTCATTTATGTTTTTCTAAAAATTCGACTATAAAATATATACATTGAATCAAATATGGGATATTATGTAAATTTGAATAAACTATATATTATACCCATATAAATGAGAAGATGACACCGTTAGTACGAGATCTACACATTTTCATTTGAATAATTATAATTTTTAATTTAGATTATATAATCAAACACTTCCGCATTTCCTACATATAATTTTTTTTTTAGATTTCTCAATAATAGTTGCATCTATTAACTAATAAACCATTTAAAAAATTTCCTCAAGTTATTTTCTTAAATTTTGAAATTGTCAGTGAAATCTTTTTTTTTTAAATAAAAAATTGTCACTGAAACGCAACCTAGACAAATTCCAAGAATTGTAAGAAAAAACTCGGCCACGCTTTGAATTTAGATGCATCGATATTTTTCTCAATTTAATTCTTTTACTTTTGAATTATTTGTATAACCTTTTTTTTTTTAGGAAAGTTTGTACTTACTTTTACTATTCAACAAGTTAATATTTATTTTCCAAAACAATGCTGTAATTTTCATAAACAAACAAATTCCTCATCACGTTTTCAGCATACTGTTCAACTCATCATCATCCTAACATGGGCAAAATAATTCTGGTCACCATTAATAAATTATTATGGCTGTATACTTTTTGTCGATCAATTAGTTATCTCTAAAATTGTCTAATAATATTACGAATGCAACATTTTTAAGACAATAGTTTTGCAGATATTTTTAATATTAAAACTCTAAAGCTATTAAAATTCAACATTTTTGGAGGTAAAATTGGCCATCTATATTAAAACTTGACTGTCTGCAAAAAAACTCGATTGTTATTTTATTATTAAGCAGTTTATGCTCATAAGTGATAAGTCTCATTCGCTCATAGACCTAGATTGAATAAGGAATTATGTGATTGTTGTCTATCTAAGTGATAATTGTAACACTAAATTTAAAGACCGCACTACATTGAACTCGAATTTGAGACATTTTGGCCTCATACATTAATAATATTACCATTAGGCCAACACACGCATATTATTGGCTATCTAAGTGAAGTAAATAGTTTTATTACTGAAGAAAAAATTAAATAAATAAACGAGTTCGAATGTCCTACCCACATCATAAGTCGGATTTCCATTAGAGTAATTATGAATTATGATTCACGGTGGGAGGTAGTTGTTAAAACAAATTTATATGATTGCTTGACATGATGTTTAATTTAAATTTTAAATTATTTATACTGAAGGGATCTTTTGTCAAAACTCACCTTAATCTCTATCTAAATTTTTTCTATCATACGGTTAAATATGCGCAACGATTCTCTAATACGGAGTATTTTTTGTGTGTGTGTGGAGGATTGTTTATGTCATATTTAAGCGTAAAATACTGTATGATGGAAATACTTAAATCGTGCTATTTAAATAGAACATTAATCGACCTATATATCCAAAGAAAAAAAGTTAAATTAGTACACGATCCTGATTAATTAATGACTAATTAATTTGTGTGTCCTCTAATAGATGCGTTTGATCCTGATTGGTTCTATTAAAATATGTTTTTGAATTAAACATAAACGCATAAACAATTTGATTTGTCTATGAGTATAAACTAAGTAGTAAGTACCGAGTCAAGAGTCTCATTAAATATACAAACTGAACAACAATTTTCAAGTACAACTTTGTACAAGAACATCTAGAAATTGTTTTTGTCGTATAATCTTCATAAAATTAACAAGAGCTCATTTTCAAATTTTCAAGCTTATTTTTATTTTTTTAATCGGAATATATTAATTCATGTGTTAATAATAAATGATAACACATTTTCCAAAACCAACATTTTTTCACATACTCGAACCCCCGATCTCTATATTGAAAAGGAAACGTTTACAAATTAAGTTGTGTTTCGTTGTTTTTGACACTAGTTTTCGAAACTGATAAACTTTCAAAGATCCATAAGCTAATGGGTTCTAATTCCGTCAACCTTATAGTAAGGAATTATTATTTTATTCACCAACTATTAATATGATTTTCGTATTATTTACCTAATATGTATAAATTGTATTGTATATACTATTTAATACCGAAACATACAAAAGGATAAAGATGGGGAATTATTTAATCCCCCGAAACATTCAAATGGATAGAGCTGTGAAATTATTTAAACCTCTAAATAAAATACTAGTTGGTTTTTTAACCAAATAAATTAAGGATAATTTAGGATAAACTGCACATTAAACAAAATCCCAAAACGTGTCCGTTTGAGAAAATAAATAAGATAAGGTACTCCAATTTATTTCTCAATTATATATTTATGTTGTACTTTAATTGTATTTGTTTTTTTATTTATTTACAGTGAACATCGTGTATATCCTTATATATAGATTTAGGGAAATTAAATAATAATTTAATACACGTGACAGGATAATTAATAATAAAAAAATATAATTAGAAAACAACATTAAATCTCAATTTTCAATCAAAGTTAGCGAACGTGACTTTCAAATTCGTAGTAATGACTAATCAGATTTGACGTTAGATTACTTACAAAATTGGTAAAAATTAATATGAAATGACTATTCCTAATTTCCTACTATTAATCAATCTAATTGGCTGGCTTATCTACAGTGGTCAACTTTCATGTTCCCGCTACGAAATACGTGTCAAATTTATTGGACAACTTTTTGATTATTTACTTTACATCAACATTATTGATATTCATAATAAAATAAGATTATATATTTTGATTTTCAATTTTCAATAGTCAGCGGCCTGTTTGCCTTTTTTTATATATCCCTCCATCCATGATTCACTGCCCGTTCGACATAATTTCTTTTTTGTGACGTCCATAAATTATTTGTCACTTTCATTTATAGTAATAACTCACACATTAATTTTAATTTTAATTTAATTTCACTCACAACTACCTTACAAATGAGATTTTTATTGCACTCACCGATGAGACATAGTTCAAGTGACTAGCTGAGTTACTACAAGTCTCTCCCTAGTGAGAGGTCTTGAGTTCAATCTCGTCTGCGTGCAGTGTAATATTTTTCCACCTTATTTGGTGGTGTAGTGGTCCCGCAACTCCCGCCTACATGTGGTGTAGTAGTCCCACCTTTGTGGTGTAGATGTTCACTTATATTATATGGTGGTATCGTGCTTTATTTGACATTATATATATACATTTGCAATACTCTCAAAAGAGATTCTTATTGCACTCACAACACATCTATAACCTAAATCAATCGAAATTATTAAAATTCGTGCCGATCAACTGTGACGGACAGCTGGTGATGGTGGGGGTGGACGGAGGGAGCAACTACTTTACTTTTGTTTCAAGAAAATAATAATAATAGATAAAATATATTGCTCCAATGCTACTTGCTAGTCACAAACCGATAATCTGGCCCAATAAAATTCATCATTTAGCAAAAAGTTAAATAGTCAAACCAATACCAAACTACAAACTAAAGTCAATTCTGAATGACAGATTTGTTGCGTAATTGTGACTTATAATAATATTTTTATTGTCCCCTTTTTAATAGTTCACAAACAATAAATAAATGAATTATTGGCTCAAACATTACTGGGGCAAACAGGTTTGGGCTACAGTGCAATATAGTGCACTGCACAGATAGCTTGGATGCACGCCACGTGTCCGAAGGCTTCTTTTTCTTTTTTCTTTTTTTAAATCCCGAAATAGAAGACGCCGTTTGCTGCCATAGTTAGTGCAATGATTTCTCATGGGACCCACGTACGTTTCACCGGCAGCATCCTTATTACACCGGCGACGTATTTCTTCTGCGATCGGCTCACCGGCAGAACACTTTTCCGGCTCGGCATTACGAGACCGGCACGATGACGTCGTCGTCTCACCGGAACTCCCACTATTCCGATTTCTGCTCCGGACTACGCTGTCACAGGCGTCCGTTGGCATTCCCGAGGCTTTCAATTTATCCCGGCATGTGACACGTGTTCCAGGAACAGGGCAGCAAATACTGAAATGTCTATTTTACCCTTATTGAAACGCGGTAGTTGAGGGGGAAATACTGAATTTTTATGTCAATTTTCGTTTATTCATCCTCATTCAAAAATTTGGCGCCCCCGTTTGTCTCCTCCCTGCGTCGTCTTCTTTATTTCTTCCCTAAAATTTCTCCATCAATTAGCCCGGTTGCGCGACTTATTTTCTTCGAGTTTCTACTTCCAACACTCTGCAAAGAACAAGGTAATGATTTTAGGGTTGATTCTCCCCCATTTTTGTTATTTTTCTCCTTTTTTATGCCGATTCTTCACTATTTTGTAGTATTTCTCTTCAATTTTTGATTAATACAGGCTGGTGGACTGTTTAATTTGGTTTATAATGGTCGACAATACTCAAAATTCGATGGCCCTCACAGGTACGTAAACCCTAGCTCGACCCCTGATTTATACAATTAAAATTGCATGGTCTAAAAAGGGATTTTTGTTGCTTGGTTTACTTGGATTTAAGGCTTGCGCAAACGAAGTTAATTCCGCAGAAGTTACTAACCCTGGCCGTCAGATTGAATTTTGAATTTTTGATTGCCTGCTCTATTACAGTGTTGTGTATATTCTTGGTAATATTAATTTTATTTAATGTTGCCTAAATGGAGAATTCGATTGCCATCAAACTTGGATAACCCTAACCCTAACACGTTAATTATACAATTTAAATTGCATGGTCGAAAGAGGGGTTTTTGTTATTTGGTTTACTTGGAGAGAAGTCTTGCCTAAAACGAAGGTAATGCCCCATAAATTACTAACCCTATGCTGTCGGATTGAATTTTGAAGCAGTCATTGGCCTATTTCTGCAGTGTAGTTTATTTTCTTGGTTCTTTTATTTTTATATAATATAATGTTACCGAAATGGTGAGGTCAGACGCTATAGTATTTTCTTTTAGTTTACTTTGTTTATTACGTATTTAGTTGTGGTTTATTTGTAATGATGACATATTTAAATTCTGTTTACCTTGATTGCATATCCTTTAATAGATTTCAGCAGTAGAAATCCTGCTTGAATATTTGCATTCCCTGTAGTATTACCTTTACAGTTGTTTGTTTTGAGATTAATTGTCGTTTTGCTCACCCTATGTATGAAATTGAAGTCAGAATATTTATATTAAACTAAAGTTTGAATAAAATTGTGTCTTACATTATTCTCCTATGAATGAAATTGAACTTCGAATATTTATATTACACTAAGTTTTGAATAATACTTTGTCCTACATTATTCTTTGTTTCTGATATTCTTTATGTTATCGCTTGAACATTTCGTATTTACTAGAAGGTGCAAATGTATCATGTAGAAATTCGAACGACTGTATAAGGGTAATTATGGATCGACTAGACCGTTCAAATTTGAAAAAGTTTAGGGAGTCTTGTTTTGGGTAGTTTATGGATGTCCATGTCCACACAAAGAAGTCCCAAGGTCAACTGATATATCTTATGTACAAGCACCTAGATCCGACAACCATCGAACGACGTAGGATTTCTTTTATTATAAATGGTTGTAGTTTAGAACTTGGTCCAGAGGAATATTTTACAATAACAGGATTGCGTTTTGGAGGCTGGGAGGAACCTCCTTCCTCTTCGAAGATCCATGATGAAATATTTGGTGGACAAGATCCATTGTTTGTTGCAGACATATTTAACGCCTTCGAATTTCACAGCAAAAGGTTGAAAGGTAGGGATGACACGGTGCTTAAACTGGCATTGTTATTGGTACTCTTCGGCACTCTACTTGTACGGCACCGTACATCGAAAATGATAGAGGTGCAGTATTTGCACCTTGCTGATGATTTGCGTAAGTTTAACAATTTCCCTTGGGGTTTAGTCTCTTATGAATTCCTTGTGACTGCAAGCCACAATGCGAAGGTAATTATAGATAGAAGTTTGAGTGCTTCTGAGAAACCTGCTTTTGATATCTTCGGATTTACCTTTGCCCTACAAGTCTTTGCCTATGAGGTCCACAGAGACCTTGCCCTACATTGTGCGCAACCTATTGAAGGTGCTTCAAATGCCTTTCCGAGAATGCTGCGGTGGAGTACCAATACTTTCTTTCATTTGGCTGCAATTCTGAAATACTTTGAGATGTCCCATGCATCATCTGTGGTTATACACACTTCAAATTTGCAGTAAAATGTGTTTTGTCCATATGATTATAATTTGAATCACTTTTTTCTTATAATCCCTGTACTAATATGCAGAGAATAATGGAGCTCAGTGACGAGGAAATAGAGATGATTGCATCCAATGAAATTAACAATGATATGGTTTGTCCAGTACCGACTGAGAAACTCTTCCGACATTTTAAGGTGCTCACACCGGAATGTTTGAAACCATTGAAGAGAAAACTACCTCTTGGTGGCAGTCAATCATAGAAGAAGAAACAGAAGGTGAAGGGTAAGGGTAAAGTTGAGGAAGTCGGTTGTAGTGGTAGTCCAAATCTTGATGTTAAAAATTCCCAGAGACGTACACGTGGATCAGGTGGTTCACCCAATATCAATGTTTGTCGTTCGCAGCTATGTACCATTAAATTAGTGTCATCCGGACATGATGATGAAAGCTCCTCTGCTGAAGATGCATCTTCCGACCGTGTACGTTTTTATTAATCCTTTAATTGCTCATAGAAGTTTATAATATGTGTTCTAATATACACGCGTGTTCAGGTAATGGAACTTTTGAATGTGTTACTTCAGAAGTTCACATCCTTCGAAAGTAAACAACTGAAGATGCAGAGTGACATTGACACCAGGGTCGGTCCTGATGAAAAGTTGGCCCTGGGCGAAATAAAAAAAATGGGCCCTCTTTCGACCATATGAAATATCAATACGACGTTTATTTAAATACACATAAAATTTTAATCATAGAAATTAACTTATTTTAGCTCTTTTACTTGTAATATAATTTATAATATTATTATTTACTTCACAGACAATTTGTTGAACAAAATTTTCGTCCGGAAATATTTTAATTTAATAACAAATACACGAACTTACTAACTCAAGAAAGAAATTTATAAGTTACTCCCTCCGTCCCCAAAAGTGTGGTGTACTTTTAATTTATTGTGAGGTATAAAATATTAGTTGAACAACACTAACCTGAGACGGAGGGATTATTTTTTTTTATATAAATAAAAGGCTGGTGAAAATTTCTGTTGCTCGTCCAATTATTTTAGCATAAAACAAAAATAATGAAATTTCTTTCGATAGATGTCCAATAACTAAAAGATAAATCTTATAGTTTAGAGATTAGAAATATCTTCTAACTATTTTTCATGATCTAAAACGGTAAAAAAAAAAGAATAAAGTTGAAGTGTTTGAGATTTTGAAATAGTGTATTTACTATAAAAAAATATCAACCATAAAGATACATATAAAACAAATACATGTAACAATTTAGTAAATTTTTTTGAATAAATTGAATTCATAATTCTCTTATTATATTTATTAATAAAATTGTATATTGTAAAATAACTCGTATATATGTAAAACTTAAAACGAAATTGAAGGGCCCATATATATATGAAATATAGTGAGAAATGAGGTCATACGTAAATAAAAATTAAATTACGACATTGGGAACATAGCATAAAGGAAATTGAACTATTACGGAAACAAATTTGGGGCCCACATAAAGGAAATTAAACATTTTAAACTACAAAAAAACTGTAATTAGAAGGGATCGAACACGGGTCTATTCATTTAAAATAAGGCACTTTACCAAATGAGCTAAGTTATAACATTGTAAAATTGCTAGTACTCAATATATATATAAATAAAATATATTTTTGGGGCCCCTTAAAATTTGGGGCCCGGGGCGGTCGCCCAGGCCCGCCCGCCCTCAGGGCCGGGCCTGATTGACACGTTGATGAACGCACGCAGCTGTAGCGTTGGTGAGCCCAAATTTCGTCAAGAGAGGCTCGATAGAAACATGATAGACCCTTCCATTTAGTTTCAGTCGGATGTCTATCGAGAAGAGCATGATCTTTCAACGAGAACCACGTTTGGGTTATTTTGTAATGCGAATCTACAAGATGTAGTGGTGAACAAAGCTGAACGCAGGACAAGTTTGATGCAGTTTAGGAGTTGGGCCAATCCATTTCATGAGGTACCGAGGAGAGAAGAAATTGTTGCATTTGCACCGGCAAAGTTTACCCTACAAAATCCACTTCTTCAATCATGTTTGAGCACAGGCAACAGAAAGCAAAGCCCTTTACATTGCCAGGAAAACTTGATGCCGGGTGAGGGTGAAGTTCCACCGCATATTAAAGGCAACAATGCTTTGAAGCAGCCAGATGATGACCGCAAAAAAGCTACAGCCAGTGGTTTTCAGCCCGTACGTGCCATATTAAAGCAAACAGGAGAAGCTGATGGTGAGTCTACTTATCATCCCCAGCGTTCTTCTGGAGAAAATGCTTTTACACATCAGGCCAGGCAGTTGCGGTCTATGAAGGGTTGTATAATTGGAACTAAAAATGAAGTTATGAAGCAAGACGTGGCTGGGGTTGAATCCACATATAATTCTACTGCCATTCCAAAATCCCCAAACACAGTGCCTAAGAGATCCTTCCATGCATCTTCTCTATCCCGGCTAAATGCAACAGATCGACCCTATCCTCTTATGACCTCATGCGGTAGTTCAACTCTGGCTTTTGATAAGTGGTACCGTGAAAACATTAAAAATGGGTGAGTTATTCGATAGTAAATTGAATATTAAGACCTCATCCGGTAGTTTAACTCTCTCCCCTTGTGTTTTTTGTAACATCTGCATCAATAACTTTTTCCAGGGTTAATTCCGTAACTGTTGTTGTGCCCCGTGATCCACAAGCAACTGCAAAATGGTTCCACCCGCTATGGAGCTGTCGTGGATTGCTTGAGTCAGGGGTGAGTTCATTTTAACTATTTAATCTTCACCATATGCTTATTAATTTCTATTATTTGGTTTTCTTATGCGCATGACTAAATAGATAAGCATCTGTCTCTGGTTTAGATTATTGATTCCTTGCTTGATACGGTGCTTATTAAAGCAAATGAGTCGTCGAATTTATTCATCTACAACTGGACGGCTTTAGATCAGCAGTGCTGGGTGAGTTTCCTGTTTTGCATATTTACTTCATCTTACATTATATGGTCTGTTTACATAATGAAAGTTTATTAGGTTTAAATGAACACTTTATTTACTTACTTTCGGGGTAACACAGCAAGCCCTTTAACTTGAAAACATAGCTGCTTCCTCCAGCGTGATTTTAGAGTATGTCAACGGCAACCGACCTTATGTCCGCCCTATCCCATGGAATAAGGTTGAAAAATTGTTTGGCATTGCTTATATTCCTGAAGAACATTGGGCATGCTATGAGGTGGATTTCGTAAAACAAGAAATAGTCGTGTACGACTCTATGTCGAAATCGGTTGTGGCAGCCAAGGACATACAAGATGCTTTCAAGCATGTTGCCAGAAATGTACCATGGCTACTGGAGAGAGATGGCCTGTGGGATTCCGTTGGGGATGGTTCCGAATTGAAACCTACATAGCCCATTATTGTTTTCGAACATCCCCCTCAACAGCCCAATAATCATGACTGCGGAGTCCTAGCAATGAAATTTCTTCAGTGCCTCGTGATGGGCCACCCGGTATCAATATTGTGCCCTCCGAATTGCAGCGACAAGGAGTTCGGCCAACTGCTCTACAACTTTAGGAAGTCCTTGTGTGTTGATATGAAAGATGCGGGGCCGAAGGCCTATGATATCGTAGGTCAGCAAAGGAGAGCAAAGACAAAGAAAGGGCAATTGTGAATAGAACACATCATGTTTATGTGGTTTTGTAATGTCATATTACTACTCTAAATTTTGGTTTCATTTTTATTTGAATTTTTATTGTTCTTGGCAAACCTGTACAAGTTAAAACATTTTGGGTGCTTCTTATTCATGCTTAGGTTAAAATATTTTGGAGGTTTCCAGCATTTTGGGTGCTGCTTATTCCAGCATTTTGGGTGCTGCTTATTCATGCTTATTCATTTATATATATCCAGCTTTCAAGACCTAGGTTTCCATTCCGTTATTTATATTTGCAGGCATTTCTAGCTTTTGGAGGTTTCCAGCATTTTAAGTTGGTTTCTTTTGCCACAAAAGTTAATTTTCTCAACTACAATATCAAACCTAAAAATTATAACCGTTTACTTATTGAAGAAGTGAAAGAATTACCGCTAAGCTACAAAAGTTATGGCAGCATTTATTTATTTATTTATTTATGGAGTAAGTATAATAACAAGTGGGGATATTTTAAGATATTTTTTAGTTTTAAAAAGTGAAATGATATGTCTAACAAAAAGTTGCAATGTATCCCAAGTTTCCAAAATTAGTGGGGTGAAACATCAAAGAAATTAAACAATAAATCAAACAAAATTACAATTTGCAGGCATCACTTAACGTAAATAACATTACGACTTCAAATAACACTTACAAGCAACATTTAGAACAACTTCTAATATTAAGATACAGATGACCTAATACACTACGAACGTCATCAAGGACTACTACTACCACTGCTACATAAAACAACATTTATAACACACATGGAATACTATAACTCCATACTTAAATGATCACCGGAATGCTTATATCTCGCCGCTCTCGTCCGAGTCGATTACAATCACGTCGAACAAAGACTACTACTACCACTACTACATAAAACAACATTTAGAACACACATGGAATATTATAACTCCATACTTAAATGATAACCGGAATGCTTATATCTCGTCGCTCTCGTCCGAGTCGATTACAATCACGTCGTTTCCCTGCCCATGATGACCTGACCCCTCCACGTTATCAGCTGTTTCCTCCGCATCATAATCCTCTTCGGGAATGGTGAAAATTTTCTTCAAGTATCGCCAATTTTTCTCCCCTTCATCCATGTAGCATAACAGCTCCTCATCATACTGCTTGTACCAATTTGGTGTTAGTGTAGTTAGTAAACAAACATATATGAACGTCCAATTAAAAGTTCTCTTACCTTAGCGAGATAATCCCAAACTCCGTCACGAGCGGTTACTTCGTTACGAGCTGCATCATATCTCACAGATCTCATTCCAATGAGTCTACAGAAATTGTTATACCGTCTGCGCCACTTCCGAAATTTGTGCCACACCTCATTCTGTTCTGTGTAAGTACCAGCACGATCCATAAAGCTATGTAGGCTTACAACAAAATCTTCACCCGTACTTGAAGACGTCATTCGTAGCCTTCCGTGAAACCATTCATTGTGAAGATAGCCGAGCGTAATTTTTTCGTTCACCCTTGTCCAAATTCCGAAGTAGTAAAGCCCATTCTGTGCGATAGGCGCCGGTGGAGCCATGTTTCTGGTGGAATATTTTTTTTTCTTTGGAAGGGAAGTTTTAGTAGATAGGGGTATGATGAAGACCTAATCCATTATTTAGTTCAATCAGCTTACTACAGTGACACGTAATCCATTGTATCAATATGAAATTAATTATATTTATTGAACAAAATATATAAATCGATTCATTGTCTTCATATTTTGCATTCATCATGTGACACATCAACTAAATGAATTAATAATATAGTCATACTCGTACTATAGTTACGTTGTATATTAAATTCAAGTCCAATTAAGCCGAGAAGTCTGGTATCATATAATTTTGATGATGAGATCCTTTATATGTACGACCCTTTACTGGTAATTAGCTTAAATATATTATATTAGATGTTGGGAAAATTATAAGGTTTCGATTTGATACCAAAACCCAATTGATTCTCCAACCGAATAGATGATCGCGTCAACCTAAATAGTGTTTTCCAGCTCGCCTGTTTGAGCTTTAGATTTTCTAGGTTTACATGTTAAGGAAGCGGAAGACAGCAGTCGACCGGTGTGTGTCTACGAGCGAGTCGGCTAGCTGGCGGAAGACAGCCGACCTACGTGTCTACAGCAGGAGTCAGCTAGCGAAAGACAGCAGGCGTCAACCTTCAGCTGAGTCCTCCAGCAGAGCATGATCAAGCTGAAGAGAATTCGAGCTGAGTTCAAAACACAGCCGGTCCAGATGTACAGAACAAAAGGAACTAACTCTGAAGACACTTCAAGTCAGTCCAGCTCTGAATTCAAAAGCCAGCTCCAAAGGTAGAAGATCTCGGCGTCAGAGGAAGTTAACATGCCTCGACCAATGAGGGATTGCCAAATCAGCATCCTAGACTTTAGGACCTAGGATGTGACACAAATGAAGATAGGTGCAGATTCGCCCAACGGCAGATCTTGAATTTAAGAAGAGTAGGTAAGATTCAAACGGCTCCTCCAACGGCTAGTCTTGAATCTCTACCTATATAAACCCGTCTTCAACCTCAGGATCAAACACGAAAAACTCTCTACAAGCTTTCATTCTCTGAAATCATCAATCTTTCAAAAGCTCTCAAGCAGTTCTACATAGTTCAAAGAACACTTTATCTTAAAGTGTTTCTAGTTCAGAAACTGCTTAGTTTTTCGTCTGATCCCTAGGCCAAAATCTTTGTATATCCTAAGCCTAGATTTCGAACGAGTTCATCATACTCTAAAGTTCTTAATTGTAAGAACTCGTTCACAGTTGGAACCCCAAACCAAACCCCTCTTACCCAGAAAGGTTAGGTCAAGGTTACGCTTGCTTGAAGCGGGAAATTCAAGTGTGTAAGGTTTTTTCAGTACCCGTAAACTGAAAGGTTAGGCTTGACAGTGCCCGCAAACTGTTGGAACACAGCTCGGGTTAGAGTTGTGAAGTTGCTTGGTACTTGAAAACCAAGTGGTAGTGGATTACCAGTGAACCTGGTCGTGGACGTAGGAGGTGTTACTCCGAACCACGTAAAAACTCGCGTGCACTTTACTTTCTCTTTATATTCAGTTTTGTACTAACTCTTTCATATCATTGCATATTTGATCAAAAATGCATACGCAGCTGCTCTCCAAAGACAGCTGTGTCTCTCAGAAAGTTGCACAACTTGACTAAGCTGAAAACATAAAGTTAATCTTTTCAAGCTGAGTTTTTCTAAGTAACCGAGCTAAGTTTTCAAACCACCACTTTCCGCACCGCCAGCTGAGTTATTTACCCAGCTGACCCTCCCCAGCTGGATCAATAACTGAGCTCACCAACTCTGTGATTTAACTTGAAAAAGTTTCTAGAAATCTATTTGGTGTATTCACCCCCCCTCTACACCAAATACCTAGCTCAGGGACCATCAATTGGTATCAGAGCAGTGGTTCAACAGACCACCGTTTCTGTATCAAGAGATCTCTCTTGACAATCTCGAGTGGTCATCTGAACAGATCCTCTTTGTGAAAAACTCATATTATTACATACTGCATATTTCTATGGATTCTTATCTTAACAGGAATCTTCCCACATTCTCGGTAGATGATTATGCAATATGGAAGTTCAGACTGAAGAGCTCTTTCTGTGCGCATCACGATATGATGTGGGACGTCATCACAGATAGACCCATCATCATCTACAAATCAGGGAACGAGCTTGTCCCAACTCAAGATGGCGAACAACCAAGATATCAGCTCATTCCCAAGCCCAAGAATGAGCACACCTCAGAAGAAAGGAAGCAAGCTGGACTAGACAGCTTCGCGAGGAACACCATATCTTCAACGGTCTCCAATGCCTACCTCAGCAAAATCATCAACTGCGAAACCGCAAAGGAGATGTGGGAAACCCTAGCAAAGCTATGCGAAGGGTCGGAGGAGATAAAGGAGAATAAATTCACGATTGCATGCCAGAAGTTTGATAACTTCAAGCAGCTGGTCAACGAGTCCATCGAAGGGATGGAACTCAGATTCTCCAATATTGTGGTGGAAATAGAAACCATCAGAACTGGGAAATACACCCAGCGAGAAAAGAATCTAAAAGTTCTTTCAGCGCTCACAGCTGAATGGAACACCTATAAGGTGGTACACCAAAGTCGAAGTGACTTAGGTGATCTTTCAACTGAAAGATTATACTCCCTGCTCAAAGCCAACGAGTACAACTTGAAGATTACAATGAAAGAATCTTCAAACAATCAGAATGATGGAGAGCTGACACCTGCAACAAAGGAGATTGCGTTCAGAGCCAACTCTGACAAATCCGCATACATGCAGTCAGCTGAGTCATCGAAGAAGGATAAGAAGGACATGAGCAAGGAAGAGCTACTTGAAGAAATAGCCATGCTGGTCAAAAACTACAACAGACTCAACACCAGCAAGGGCAAATACAAGAAGTTCGCAAGAACTTACAGAGACAAGTACGCAACAGCTGATGAGAAGTCAGCTGACAAACGAACAGAAGAAGGTTGCTTCAACTGCAAGGAACCAGGACACTACCGGCTAGATTGTCCAAAGCTGTCCAAGAAAGACAAAGACCAACTGAAAGCTAAGGCAGCTGACAGAAGGAGAGCTTATATCGCCGATGAAGAATCAGAGTGCAACAAAATGGATGACATGCCATTTTCAGACTCGGAAGAAGAAGCCCTGATGGCCCATGATGAACCTGATTGGGATACATGCTTCATGGGACAAACAGACGGCATCGATGAAGATGAGGTAATGTCTCGAACTCAAAATCTATCTAACATCTCACCATCACACGAACACTCTACACAGGTCTCAGAATCTGGACTACCTGATTGGAGTCTAGTAGAGAAAGTAATGAACGATTCCAATGAGCTTCAAGAGATCCTTGACGTCATTATGTGTGAGAATGTCGAACTGAAGGCAGAACTGGAAAAGACAAAGGTATCAGACGCAGCTGATACAACACAGCTCCAACAGAAAGTTGCTTCACTAAAAGACAAAATAGTGAAACAAGATCAGCTGATGAAGGAATTCTACTATGAGAAGAAACAGCTGATGGAAGATGTGGAAAATGTCACAGCTGAATCGGAAAAGAAGTCAGCTGAGATCATTGAGCTGAAAAGCACCGAAGAAGTACTATCTAAGAAGATAGTAGCTCTCATCAAAGCCACGTCAACAATGGACGAGATCATTAGTGCTCAACGTCCAGCAGCACTCAAAGCGGGACTGGGATACAACGAATCAAAGGATGCCTCAAACACTGCCTCCACAAGTAGAACAAAGGTAATGTTTGTACGTACAAACGAACCTCCAATCCCAGCAACTCAGCATCAACAGTTGAGGACACAGCAGGCGTCAGGAAGACCAGCTGTTAAACATCCTCAAGCTCCGTCGAGGACACGGCAGGCATCAAGAAGGTCAGTTGTGCGACAACCTCAAGCCCAACTCAGACAGCAACGTGCTCAACCTCAACGAAGACAACAGGCTGAAGTTTACTGATACCAGCAACAGCAACAGCACGTTGAACGATATCAACCGAGATATCAGAGATACCCAGCTGGATATCACTCATATGAGTACCAGCTGGATAATCATTTCCAGCCACAACATCACATGAGACAGCAAGACAAAGGAACGTCTCAGCTAGGCACACAGCTGGAAACCAAAGGAAATCAAGACATCAAAACGGGAAGACACTGAGATCAAGACCCCGCCAGCAACAACCGAAGAACACAAAGAATGTGTATATCGACTCAGCTGGGAGAATTATCAAATCAAATGACCCAATTCGAGTCATCAAGCAGATCTGGGTCGTCAAATGATCTCTGTCTAACCCACAAGGACCCAATTAAAACTGGGTACCTGAATTTTAATTTTTTATCAAGATTGCAAGGAATCGACGCATCTCTGAGGAGTCGATGAGAACGCTATGGTACTTGGACAGTGGATGTTCCAAGCACATGACGCACCTAAAGCATCTACTCCAAGAGTATATCGAGCGTACAGGTCCACAAGTAACATTTGGTGACAACTCCAAAGGCCTAACCAAAGGTTATGGTACATTTAAAACTACAAATGTTATAATCCCAAATGTTTCTTATGTACAAGGATTGCAACACAACTTGTTTTCCATTAGCCAATTCTGCGACAACGGTTTTTCTGTCAAGTTTGATACACATGGATGCACAGTGAAGAACAGGGAAACCAAGCAGATACTCCTAAGAGGGAAAAGAGAAGGAAATATGTATTTTGCTGACTGGTACAACAGCCCTCCGGAGACTTGTTTTGTATCAAAAGCGACAATGAAGTCGGTGTGGCAGCGTACGGCCGAATCATCTCAACTTCAAGACAATCAACAAGCGGCTAAGAACCGGCTCGCTAATGGAATTCCGGATCAAGTATATGACAAAAGTCATATGTGCGGCGCGTGTCAACAAGGAAAGCGAGACAAGAATTTCATTCTCTCTCAAGCCGATTCGATCAGCGATCGAGTACTTCAACTCCTTCTCATGGATCTTTTTGGTCCAGTTACTCCAGCAAGCTTCAATGGCAGAAAATATACTCTGGTCGTAGTGGATGATTTCTCAAGATTCACATGGGTATCATTCTTGTACCAGAAGAGCGAAACCAGGACTAAGCTGTCTATCCTGCTGGAAAGATTATCAATACAAAAGGAGTGCAAGATAATGTCAATAAGATCAGATCGTGGAACGGAGTTTCTGAATGAAACTATTTATGATTACTGCGAGAAGAACGGAGTTTAACACCAAACATCTGCAGCACGCACACCTCAGCAGAATGGTGTAGCAGAAAGAAGAAACAGAACTCTCAAGGAAGCAGCTACCTCAATGCTAGCTAGCTCTGCCATTCCAAAGAAGTTCTGGGCTGAAGCAATCAACACAGCTTGCTTCACTCAGAATCGCTCCCTACTCACATCAATGCAAGGAAAGACACCGTATGAGCTATGGAACAACAGAATACCATACATAGGATATTTCAAGGTATTCAGATCCAAATGTCACATCCTAAATAATGGGAAGAGACAGCTCAAGACGTTCGACGAGAAGACAGACCGAGGAGTATTCCTTGGTTACTCCGCTGTGAGTAAAGCATATAGAGTCTTCAACAGAAGAACTCAAATAGTCGAAGTAACTCCACATGTTACCTTTGACGAATTTTCCTTCGAATATAGAGATTCTATCAAACGAAGAAACGAAGGAGAATCTTCAAGACCAATTCAGACAAGAGCTCAAGAAAATAGAATCAGGAATCTGGCCGAACCATTAATTTGGGACGATGAGCCAGAGGAGGAACTTCAAATCAACCAGGAAGCTCCACCAGCTGGAAATCGAGAAGAACCTTCAACGCCAAATCAAGGGGGAACATCATCAGCTGGAAATCCAGACACAGCTGAATCCCCAGCTCCATCTCCAGCTGAGCCTCTACAGAAGTCTCCTCAAAATCTAAATCAAAGAGAACCAATCTCTCAAGACTTAACTCCTGAGCAACTCCAAGTCAGACGAAATTTAGCCACGTCAAGCATCAATCAATCGGAAGAAGAAATTCGTAAGAGGAGAAGATGGATTGAAGATCATCCATCATCAGCAATCATTGGAAAACCATATGACCAAGTCAAAACCAAAAGCTCAGCTGCTCAAGCTTCATCGGATCATCAAGAAGCAGCTGACACAGCTAAACTCTCGGTAGAGCTAGAACTGACAGTCTATGATGAAGACACAGCTCTAATGGCGTGTTACGTAGCTCAAGTGCCAGAGCCTCAATCAATTCTCGAAGCTTTGAAGAGCGTGCCTTGGACTAACGCCATGCAAGAAGAGCTGAACGAATTCCTCAGAAATTGTGTCTGGGAATTGGTCAACAGACCTCAAGAAGTCAAAGTCATAGGACTCAAATGGATATTCAAGAACAAATTGGATACCCTGGGAGTCGTCATCAGAAACAAAGCTCGACTGGTTGCCAAGGGCTACACTCAGCAGGAAGGAATTGACTTCGAAGAATCATTTGCTCCAGTAGCACGATTGGAAGCAATCAGACTCTTTCTCGCCTATGCAGCACATCACAAATTCAAGGTCTATCAAATGGATGTGAAGTGTGCATTCTTAAATGGAGAAATCAAAGAAGATGTCTACGTTGAACAACCTCCAGGATTTGAAGTAGAAGGAAATAAAGTCTACAAGCTAAAGAAAGCTCTTTATGGATTGAAGCAAGCACCTCGAGCTTGGTATGACACTCTGTCAAATTTTCTTGTATTCAAAGGATTCAAGAAGGGCTCAGTAGACAGAACTCTCTTCACCATCAAGTCAGGAGAAGATATCCTGGTTGTTCAAATCTATGTAGACGACATCATCTTTGGATCAAGATCAAGCTTCTTATGCCAAAGATTTGGAGAAATGATGTCAGAGAAGTTCCAAATGTCTATGATGGGAGAAATGAGTTTCTTCCTAGGACTTCAAGTCAAGCAATCATCAGAAGGGATTTTCATAAATCAATCCAAATACGTGAAAGACTTGATCGCCAAGTATGGAGTTCAATCCAGCAGAACTGTAAAGATTCCAATGAACACCAACTGGAAGATTGAACCAGAGCGAAGGAAGTCGATTGATTCCAAAGCAAATACGAGAGGGATAATAGGATCCTGCGTATCTAACGACAAGTCGTCCGGACATCTCTTTCACGATCGGAGTGTGTGCCGGATTTCAAGTTGATCCAAAGGAAGCACACATGGAAGCGACCAAGAACATTCTCAAATATCTCAAAGGAACTCGAGAATGTTGGGTGTGGTACCCGGTGAAGACAATCTACAGTTGACTGGATACTCAGACTCGGACTTCGCTGGAGATCGGTTGGACAGAAAATCAACTTCAGGAACTTGTCAGTTCTTAGGAAGTAAGTTGATTTCATGGTTTTCAAAGAAGGAAACGTGCGTCGCAACTTCCACGACAGAAGTAGAATATATGGTCATTTGGAAGTCTTTGCCGCAAATTCTCTGGCTGAAACATCAGCTGGATGACTATGAAGTGAAAACTGGACAGGTTCCAATTTTCTGTGATAGCTCAAGTGCGATTGCCATTTCAGAGAATCCAGTACTTCACACAAGATGCAAGCATGTAGACGTACGACATCATTTCATCAGAGATCACGTAGAAAAGAGGGATGTGATTGTTGAGAAAATTCACACAGACATACAGCGGGCTGATATTCTCACAAAACCGCTGATAGAAGCAAGATTCAAAATGCTGTGCGGATTACTTGGACTACTCAACCTAGACGATGCTTCACCCAGCTGAATGGAAGCAGACCCAGCTGAATGGAAGCAGACCCAGCTGAATGCAAGCAGACAACTGTAATTCAGAATCAACGTCACTGATATCAGCTGAGAAAGAATCCAGCTAAACCAGATGCTGAAATTGAAGGATTATTCAGCTGAGGGGGAACCAGCTGGAACCACGATCACCCAGCACACCCATTCAACCGAGGTATCAGCTGACTACAATGATCAGCTGAGAGGTTTGCAACAACATTAACTACACATACTCAATCTGTTTTCAGTCAACTCATATCTTGTCAAATCTAATCAAATTTAATTAAAAGTCTGCAAAGAATTGAATCATGGGAGTTTCGAGGCGAAAGTCAAAACGCCTCAACCGTCCTCTCTCGCACATTAACTCGCATCTTCTAATCAAGAAATTGACATGACGCGAGAAGACCCTAAAAATATGCATGCATAAAACACCGGTGTTCTCCCACATATGACAACTACACTTTATTGAATTTTCAAATTTATTAACTGTTACAGTTCTCGTTTTGCCGTGATCAACATCCGTCAAAGCAAGATATTCCAAGAAATCAGCATCAAGGTCATTTGGCTTTTTAGGTAATTTCACATTACCTAAATGTGAATACTCAAACTCAAACATCTTGAACACGTTTCGGGTAAAATACTTTCCCAGCTGCATCAACAACTTGTTATTCTTAATTGTTTGCCCAGGCATCCCAATAGACAGTGTATCAGCTTCACTTTCTTTTCTGCGCCAATTTTCCATTACCTCTTCGTAAGCAATTACAAATTCATGAAGTGAACCAGTAGAAGAACACAATTGCTTAATAACCCTATTCGTCACTTCACTACGTGAGGTTGCATGCAAGCCAGCACAGAATTTAGTCGTCGTGAATGCAGAAGACCAACGGTGTCTCAACTTGTATTATTTTTTCAACCAATTCTTGCTTTTAGGTGATAGTTCATACTGCTCAACAAGTTATTTCCACTCATTCTCAAACTCTTCCGGGCTGTCACAACCTTTCACGCAACGATGCCACTGATTATTAAATTCCTTATGTCTGTTCCACTTTCCAAAGTGTGAAGGCGCATTCCTGTTAAGGTGCCACTGACAGAGACGATGACTTGCAGTTTTGAAAATGACATCAATGCCATTCATTAAGGCTCGGCACTCATCAGAAAAGATGACCTCCGGTTCTTTACCATACATGGAGTCCAAGAATGTGGAGAACAACCAATCAAATGAACTCGTATTCTCATTGGATAGAAATCCAATACCAAACAGCACGTTGTTCATGTGATGATTAATGCCGATGAAAGGAATTCAAACCAGCTTGTATTTGTTAGTTTTATGTGTGTTGTCCACAGTTAACACATCACCAAAATACTCATAATCCGTTGCACATCGAAGATCCCTATAGAAGAAATTCATTAAGCGGCCATCACAATCGGACTGCACATCCCAATAGAATCCTGGTTCGTGATTTGCCTTCTTTAGAAAAAAAGTACGTAAAGCATCAGCATCACCACTTTCAACCTTGGTCTTCTGCTTCAAGGAAGTAATATAATTATGGGCATCATTTCTGGTGAAACCAGTATTCGTTGGTCCTCCGAACTCCTTCTCCAAAAAACAGCATGAAGTGGTAGTCTGAATACCGGCAGAACGAAGAGCTTCTATCAGACTTTTGTTAGCATGTGTCATTTGCCGACATGAACGCAACATATAACTTTGCTCGTAAGGAACCAATTCATGGTTGTGTTCCTTCTAGAACTTAACCACATGAAAGGGCCGGTTTCGCTCTCGAACAACGACTAATTTGGTATCATAACCAGTTCTGTAATTCTGTTTTTTATATTTCGGCAAAACTTCAGGGAATAGGTTTCATTGCTACTGCCATGGCAAGAACATAAATAAATTTTCATGCGAACTTCACTGGTTTTATAGAAATAATCCTGAGTACTTTTCCTCACGCTAAAACCCTTAAGTCTTCCATACTCGCAATATAAAAGATAAGTTTGATCAAGAGAATCAAGAGTGGAACCAATTGATAATCGATTCTCGATTTGCCTACATAGAGATATAAAAAAATTCTTATCATTACCAACCTCCTCCCCATCACCTTTCTCTTCTGCATATCCATCTGTACAACTAACTTCCTTATCTGGATCATCATCACTTTCACAAGCAGAAGCATCATCATTCTGGCCATCAATTCTGTCATCAATTCTGCCATCAATTTTCTCCTCATCAATTCTGTCATCATCACTAAGTAACTGTTCTATAGGTATATCATCCCAACCTGTTTTATAATAACCAGCTACAAAATTGCCAGACTCATCTGAATGCCAATCCGACACATGACCGTCTGATACTTCATTATTTAGGGCAACATTCAAATCGATATCCATAATTATCTAAAAACAGTTACGGAAACAAAATGTAGACAGACAACCAATCAATTAATTAAAAATAAAATCCTGAAATCGATAAACCTAAATCGTAATTCACAGAATAAAAAACATACTTCCATCCAAATTCAGAACTTCGGAATAAATACACATGGGGATAAGCCATAGTAACACTAATTTCATTTTGCGGTTCTAATAAAAATAATTATTGCGAAAACCCCCTATCAAAGCCCTAATTATGTCAATTATAATTTTTTACCTCAAAATCGTTAATCGGTGGCTGGAAATAGGAAACATGCAACGACAAAAACAACGAAAAGAAGTAATTAACATATTTATGGAGCTTAAATGCGGTTATAGGTTCTTAAGATCAAAAAATACCTTAAATCCGACAAAAATACCTTTTGAAGCTAGCGCACACCGTTAAATGCAGGCTTTTATTCAGATGAAGATAAATTTAAATGGATGATAACAGGGCGGTAGCGAGAACAGATGAGAAGGAAGAAAGGAAGAAACGAGAGAACGAAGGAGCCGCGCGCGAATTTCGTATGTTGTTTACAATTTGAATGTGGCAGAGGGTGAATAAATCCAAAATTTATAGATAAATGACGGGAAATACCCTCAACTACCGCATTTTCAGTATTTGCTGCCCTGTGCCTGGAACTCGTGCCTGGAACACGTGTCACATGCCGGGATAAATTGAAAGCCTTGGGAATGCCAACGGACGCATGTGACAGCGTAGTCCGGAGTAGAAATCGGAATAGTGGGAGTTCCGGTGAGACGACGACGTCATCGTGCCGGTCTCGTAATGCCGAGCTGGAAAAGTGTTCTGCCGGTGAGCCGATCGCCGGAGAAATACGTCGCCGGTGTAATAAGGATGCTGCCGGTGGGATAGTTTGAAAGCTTCTGGAGGAAGCTTTGAGTCCTCGGGAATGCCAACGGTCGCTTGTGACAGCGTAGTCCGGAGCAGAAATCGGAATAGTGGGAGTTCCGGTGAGACGACGATGTCATCGTGCCGGTCTCGTAATGCCGAGCCGGAAAAGTGTTCTGCCGGTGAGCCGATCGCCGGAGAAATACGTCGCCGATGTAATAAGGTTGACAGCGTAGTCCGGAGCAGAAATCGGAATAGTGGGAGTTCCGGTGAGATGACGACGTCATCGTGCCGGTCTCGTAATGCCGAGCCGGAAAAGTGTTCTGCCGGTGAGTCGATCGCCGGAGAAATACGTCGCCGGTGTAATAAGGATGCTGCCGGTGGGATAGTTTGAAAGCTTCTGGAGGAAGCTTTGAAAGCCTCGGGAATGCCAACGGACGCCTGTGACAGCGTAGTTCGGAGCAGAAATCGGAATAGTGGGAGTTCCGGTGAGACGACGACGTCATCGTGCCGGTCTCGTAATGCTGAGCCGGAAAAGTGTTCTGCCGGTGAGCCAATCGCCGGAGAAATACGTCGCCGGTGTAATAAGGATGCTGCCGGTGAAACGTACGTGGGACCCATGAGAAATCATTGCACTAACTGTGGCAGCAAACGGCGTCTTCTATTTTGGAATTTAAAAAAAGAAAAAAGAAAAAGAAGCCTCCGAACACGTGGCGTGCATTCAAGCTATCTGTGCAATGCACTATAGTGCACTGTAGCCCAAACCGGGGCAAACAATATGACTATGAACCGAAAGCTCTTTTCAACATTATTAAATATGCCTAATTAATTACCTAAAAAAAATGCCTAATTAATTTAAATTAATTAATGGTGTTGGCAGCAAGGTGGAGATAATAAAATATTCATCCTATGTTTCCACGGTTGCTATCTTTCTTCCCTGCATAATTATATAAAATTTAGCGATCCGTTTTCTTTTATTTAACTGAATCCATTTAAAATAAATAAATAAATAAATCCATTTTTTGTACATACAACTTACGATATACGTATATAATATAATATAATCCATTTAAAAACAAAATAATTATGTAGGGTATATGGTTATACATATCGCAAAAATACATAAAACTATTTTAGAGATAGTTAATTACTTGACCTAGCAAACATTGGAGGTCAAGCAACTAAAATAAATGGTAAATGAAAATAAGGCACATTGCATGCATATACTATATTATTACTCATTACAAGTACGCCAAACTAGTAAATGAAAATTCACAAAAATTCTTGTGCGGTCAACACAGTACGATTGATTGCACTTTTCCAATGCGTTCCCGCCTTATATTCTAGTTTGGAAAAAAAAGGTCTCTCCATGCGATTGACCGTACAGAAATGTGCCTCATGAAAATTATACTGTATCGCGTATAGTATCTGTAATCCAATTGATATTCATATTCAGCTTGCAAATGTTTTTTATTTATTTATTATTATCAAGCTGCTTTTAATAAATTAATATTGCAATTTACATGTAAATTTTTTGATACATGCAAGTAAATGGTAGAAACCGAGTAAATTTTCACACACACACACACATATACACACATGCACCCATGTAAAACATTAATAACAATTATAGATATAAAATAACCCAACATGTATTTAAAATAAAACTTATATGATATGAAACATAAATATTGTAATTATCATGTTTGCAAAGGAAAATACATAAAATGAAAAAGTTACTGTTATTAAATGTAAAGTTCTGAAGAAACATATCACTATTAAGCCACTTTTTATTTTGTTATTATTATTATTATTATTAACATCATTATATTGTCCTTTGAAAAAATCATTATATTATCTGTTAGTATTATTTTTCAAATTATTTAAACTCAAATTTGCACATATTCCATTGAACTGGGCCTGTGATATTTATTTCTGTATAAATCTCTCTCTCTCTCTCTCTCTCTCTCTCTCTCTCTCAATTAAGGTTAATTGGTTTAAAATTTCAGCCCAGCCCAATAGGATTAAAAATTGTCTCCACCCCGCCCAAACCCCTAACCGGAAAAGACTTATTTTCTTAAAAAAAAGGAAAGACTAAACAGAAAGAATTTCATATCGTCGAGAAGAAAGGAGCAAAATTATGGCGGAGATGGCGGCGGAGGAGGGGAAGAAGAAGAAGAGTTTGCCGGTGATACCATGGATGAGAGACCCCGTAGATATCAGTCTATCCGATTCATGCCCGCTCAGCTCCGCCCCTTTCCTCGACCCCAGGTTTTTCATATTTCCTATCTGTAGACTCTAGAAATAATCGGAAACAAGTGAGTATCGGAATATCTCAGAGATGTTGTTTTGCTAGGCTAGAGGCGGCGTTGCGTAGTAAGGGTTTTGATTCACTGTTTCCGGTGCAAGCAGCGGTTTGGCACGAAACAATTGGTCCCGGTTCATTCGAGCGCGATCTCTGCATAAATTCGCCAACGGGGAGCGGGAAGACTCTTGCATATGCTCTGCCGATTGTGCAGATGCTGTCGACCCGTACGATTAAATGCCTTCGAGCTTTGGTGGTGTTGCCGACTCGCGACCTGGCTGTGCAGGTTTCATATTGTTGCCTTTGTTTGACAAAATTTTCGTCGTTTTGATCGATATTTTTGTTATTAATGCTGTGAAATGTGATATAAGTTCTCGTCAAATGATTTTATCAAATTTAGATGTTATGTGCATTACGTTTTGTTTGATGTTCATAGCTGATTGCACGGCTGGTGGTGGATTAGCTCATATGATTTGTAGTTCCTTGCATTTTTTCAAGTCTATGTGCATGCGCTATGTCTGAAGTGTGAATTTTATTTCCATGCTTATAATATATCGAAGGCATTGTTATGATTTAGTGGATTGCTCTTTAGCACTATTTAGATAAGTATTTACTCGAACTTGCAATTACTGTCATGTGACCTAAATGCATGAAATCGTTAGCTTATGTGTCCCTTTTCAGGTCAAGGATGTTTTTGATGCTTTGGCTCCTGCGGTGGGCTTGTCAGTGGGTTTAGCAGTCGGTCAGTCCTCAATTGCTGATGAAATCTCAGAACTTATCAAGAAACCTAGTATTGGTGTCTGTTACGACTCCGAAGATTTCTGTCAGGACATAAGAAGTTCAGTAGACATACTCGTAGCAACACCTGGACGCCTAATGGACCACATTAACAATACCAAGGGTTTCACAGTCGAGCATCTTTGTTATCTTGTAAGGAATGGATATACTTGCTTACATATGGCCAATCTCCCTGCCTTTATTATCTGAATGTCTTGATACGGGCTTCTGTTTTTGAATCTGTTCCAACCAATAATATCATGTTTTCAAATCTGCAGTAATACTATTTCAGGCGTGCTCTTAAGCCTTACATGACCTTATAAATACCCTTCAATTCATCACGTGTAGTTTGGGGTGCATCTTAATGCTTGTTTTTAACCTTGACGCTCGGTCAGCTTGGTTAATTAGCGTCTACTTTGGTTGATTGAACAAACTGTTACGTAGCTCATAGTTGAAGTTCAACTATCTGTAAAGCTGAAATGGGTTATACCATCTCAGGTGGTTGACGAAACAGATCGGTTACTAAGGGAAGCCTATCAGTCTTGGCTGCCTACTGTCCTTCAGCTGACACACTCTTCAAATTACAGCCTAGGGGACGTCATTAACCCTCCTGCATTTGTCTCACTAAAGACAGTTAGGAGTTTGTGAGTATCAGTTTCTCTTTCCACTTTCGTATTCCTTCTGCTGGTTGATTATGCCTGCCTGGTCTGCTATACGTATATTTATTTATTTCTTTCATTTTTTTAGGTGGGAGGGGGAGGGAAGATAATCTTGGTTAATGTCTTAATATAATAAATACTAAGAAATATGTTGTAACTTAGCACCGCAGGCAAGACTAAGTTTGATTTGGATCTTCCTTGTTTGTATGCAATAACTGCTAGGTGATAGTCTCTTGCCTTTATTCATTTATGCTATTTAATTCTGATGTGGATTCATACATAGTTTTTAAACTTAAAACTAAATCATTTACTTTTTCTGTAAATTTACACGGGAATATCAGTGGTGTCGAGCGGGGTTTTAAGGGTAAGCCGTATCCAAGGCTTGTGAAGATGGTTCTTTCAGCCACATTAACTCAGGATCCAAGTAAGCTTGCTCAACTTGATCTTCACCATCCAGTGTTCTTGACGACTGGAAAAAGCCGTTACCAGTTCCCTGAGAACTTGAAATCTTTTAAAATGGTATGATTATCTGTTTTACCTCATAAAATACTCCATTTTTTATATTCCATATGTGTTGAGCACCACATCATCTACATACCTATACATAGTGAGATATTTTATCTTAGGATATGCTTAACATGCATTGTTTAGCCCTCTTTTACTTGCTACTGATAATTTATGTCACTAGAAGAGCTTGATTTATGAAAAAGTTTCAGAACTTTTCTGTTTATGCCATTAAGTAGATGTAAACTTTTGGGAGGTTACTCAGCAATTCCTATGGATTTCCTCAATTCTTATGCAGGTGTGTAAATCAAAGCATAAACCACTTTATCTACTTGCACTTTTGGAAAGTTTGCGAGAGGAGAAATGTATTGTTTTCACTTCATCAGTAGAGTCCACTCACCGGTTGTGCACTCTGTTGAATTTCTTTGATGACCTTCAAATTCAGATTAAAGAGTACTCTCGTCTTCAACGTCAGTCCATAAGAAGGTGATCCAGACATATCTATTTTGCCATATTTCTTAAATTTTCTTAGATTATCACGTCGTATGATGACAATGAAATGGTGGAGGTGAAAGACTTTTTGGAGAATAGTCTGTTGTATGTTACTGTAATTATAAGTCGTAATTACATTACTGACAAAATTTTACCTGTTGGAAAGGAATGGCTTCCCAATATCATACAACAACTAGTTGAATAGTACTTTTTCATCATGAACTCCTGATTGTATTTTGTTATCCAATATACAATGCTAAGTTAGCTTGCCATATTGCATTCTGATATGGATTGACATCTGTCCTCAGCAAGACATTGAGGGCATTCAGGACAGGAGAAGTACAAGTTCTGATATCCTCTGATGCAATGACTCGTGGAATGGATGTTGAAGGGGTAAACAATGTAATCAATTATGATATGCCTAAATTCATCAAGACCTATATACACCGAGCTGGTCGAACTGCAAGGGCAGGGCAGAGTGGCCGTTGCTTTACACTTCTACGCAATGATGAGGTACTTCAGAATATTTTTATATATTGTTTATAGTTACTGATGCTAAAAGAATGTTGTTCTCTGTGAAAAGATAGCCCTTTCTTTCTGAATAAATGGCTTCTTTTTTTCCCTTGTACATGTGATTGAATATTACCCAAAACAGGAATAAAAGTATTAAAAATTTCTCACTTGAAGTTACACCGGAGACTTTCTTGGTTATTGCCAATTATTATTACCTCCAGCCTATTTCAGCTGTGAATTTTATACTAATTCTTTCATTGTAAAGATAAGATTATTATCTCAAAAAAAAAAGGATAAGATTACTAAGTTGGGAATGCTGGTTAAGCAAATCAACATGGTGCACAATTCTTAATTCATTAGCTGCTCTTGATTACCATTTTTAATTTTCTGGATGTTTTGGCTTCAGGTTAAGCGATTCAAGAAAATATTACAAAAGGCTGACAATGAATCTTGTCCCGAATATTCTGTTCCATCTGAATCAGTAGAGTCATTTCGTTCCATGTATGATACAGGTAAGAAATAAATGATTTTTAGCCTTCGTCTTCTTTGCTTTGGATGTGGGTCGCTCCCTTTTTGTGTCTTTTCATTTTCATACATGAGGCCTCAGTGGCATATATTGGGAAATAGTTACAGTCGTCTGTTAAGCTTTGTTATCTTTATTCTGACATATGATATTACGTTCTAGCACTGGCAAGATTGAAAGAGAGCGTTGAATCGGAAAAGCACAAGAAAGCCAAGGTTTTTATCATGCACCGTGACATAGCTAAGAAAAATGACAAATCTGCTTAAAGGAGCGAAAGAATATAGTGGAATTATCGTTGCCTCCAGACCATAGCAGTTTCCTTCTGTCATTATATAAACAGGTCTGTTTTTGTGTGTAAACATAGTATTCATATTGTACACACGGAAACACACACACAAGCACACACGTGTGGTATTTTTTGTTTTTTTTTTCCTGGAAAAATTTATGATTTTTGCTATTGGTTATTCTCTTTAGCTACTTATTGAAGCAGTGATGAAGCAACTGGTCTTTAGAAATGGAGTTGAGGTGAAATTGTTGTATTTTCTTTGGGCTAGTTTTTCTGAGTCTTGATGAAATGCTGTGATTGTAGAACTATACTGATCCTTTATAATTTTTGTTATCATTCTTTTAACATTGTTAATTTAAGTGTATTTTTACCAATTGGATGCAATTTAGTAATGATGTTGACTTAAAATTTGATTTTACGTTTCTCGAAAGTTTCTCGAATATTAGTCTGTCTTTGTGTACATGTAGATGTGAAATTGCGCTTACTTTTTAAATTGATAATTTTTGAAGAATGATCAAAATAATTACAAGCTGGTAGGTTTTCAATTTGTTTCTGAATCTTGTTCCCATATTTTTTTTTCTTTTGCCCATACTGTTTCTTATCACGTTGTTATACTGTTATTTTGAAATATTAATTTATTGAATATCCCCAATTAAGTTTTAGCAAGCTTTATAAATATGCTAATGAAAAAGAAGTGCACTATATAAACTAATATTTATGATTTTTTTTCCTCTCAAACGTCAAGTATTTCTGAAAGTAGAAGCATAGTAATTTATGTTACAAAGTTTTTTGATTGTTTAGTTTATGAAACTTAACCAAAAGATTTTTTCTCAAATTAATTTTTCGAATTTCTCAAATATAAATGCCTCATTTTTTGCCCTAATCGGAGGAAGTTTCTTTCTCTCTCTCTCTCTCTCTCTCTCTCTCTTTTGAGCTTTAATCGGAGGAAATTCGATTAGCCTTAATCGGTTTATTTAAAAATATTTAGATATTATCTTCAATTTTATTATCTATGAATTTGCTTCTTTTTGTTGCGTGGGTATGAATTTGCTAATTAATTCTATAATAACTCGAGTTCAGGTAAAACTGGCTGCCGGCTTCAATAATCTTCACAATTAGTGCTAATTCCACGCCAAACCTTTCCTTAAAATAAGTTGTTTCATTGAAATTCCATTGGAAAACAATCTCGAAAACCTAACACTTGGCTCTTTATCCGCCATTTATTTCTGCAATTCATTTTTATCCCATAATTTCACCTTTCCTTACCGTATATATACAGCATGTGTTCGAATATCAAACATCCATCTCAACATTCTCCATCACATCCTCTTGCAAAATCATCTTATCTTTCTCTCACTAAAAAACTCCTTATCCGCGACAATCATGAGAAAGGAAATGAGCTACATGCACTACTTCATCGAGGTTGCACCTTCCCCGGTGATTCATCCCCACAAGGCGTCGCACGCACCGATGCTCGAGACGATCGTAGAAGAAGCTGCACCGGAGAAGAAGAAGATGAAGAAGGAGGCTGCACCCAAAATCAAGGCCATCTACTTCCTCCCCATCATCCTCTCCTTCGTCACCTACATGCTTATGAGCAGATTACCTGTCGCCTAACACCCAATCGAAGGAAGCAGACCTCATCTTCTCGCATAAAACAACACATTTTTCCGCATTCTCTCGATTCCACATCTTTCAGGGGGAGGAAGACGTGTTGCTGCTGTGAATTCCATAAAAAATAACGACAGAGAGAAAAAGAGGGAGAAACAGCGGCAGATGCGAAACGAAAACAACCAACAATGCATGTGCCATGAGATTTTCAAGCATGTTGTTGAAGAAAGGAATGTGGAGAAATGATGTAGGGAAATTGCAGTGAATCAAACCAAAAAAGATTCAATTCCTCCTGCAGAATTTCCATGTGAGATGAGGTGAAACAAGAACTGGTTTATCTTTAAGAGAACACCGATGGTCGAATAGATTTTCATGAATTAGGGTTAATGCAATTTGTATAGGATTTTTCTTATAATTGAGGAGAGAGATGAATATTTCGTTCACCTTCTCCAAAATTGAAGCTTTATTAGTTTTTATTACAGGAGGATGTGTATCTGTAACATTATTGATATCAAGAAATACAAAATTACCTTCTTGAAAAAAATGATATTACTTGATCATAAATTCAGAACAGGATGCATTTAGAATCCATAAGAGGTAAAACACATACATATATTTCACTGTAACTGCAAAATTGATGTTCTCTTGTTCCTGTGACTGTCTTAAATAGTAAAAATACAATCGTACCAGATAGAGAGGGCGGGGGGCAGAGTTGATGGAAGTAAACATCTTCAGTTCAGACAACTATGACTCTACAGCTGCAGCATTTAGAGTTTCATCTGTGTCCACCATATCTAACCGCGGACGTTTCAAAGCTGAAATATGAATAACGAGGATTATCAGTATAACATGACCAACAGCATTGACTTAACCAGAGCTAGAATGCTAAGAGGGCCAGAGGTCATACTTGGATTGCATACTATAAGATTACAATGAAATTAGCCAAAACATTTAATCAGAATTGACCTTGAACCATCAAAAACATTCTGTCTACGTCAAATACCTTCATAAGAGCTCTAAGCTTCCTTTTAAGCTAAACTTGAGCTGGTAAACAAAAGAGTTTTTTAAGGTAGATGGTCGTAGTACATCACAATTAACAGCCGCAATATGGAATATTAATTCAATTATTCATTTCCACACAGATATGCAGCATCTAAGTTGAACTCATGTTCAAACAAAATGTCTCAGCTGATAAAACAGTAGTCTTTTTATCCCTCCTTCTTCTTACCATTTATTCATCAATTATACAAGTTCTTGATTGCAATTACTCTTTCGGGATTGCAGTTGTAGCAAGAATGAGAACTTAAATCACAAAGGGCAATCCAATTATCGCATCCAACATTAAAATTAGGAAAAACCAACGAAAAGAATGCTGACTTACATCGGATAGATGATCCAGCAAGGCAAGTCAGCCTTGATCTGGTATTGACCTCACTCAATGGCTTCCCTTTATCAGCCATCCGCACGTCCCAAACACGTACTACGCCATCAGAAGACGCCGATGCCACTAGGTAAGGATCCTCCCCTGAATCAGCACTGCTCTTGGATAACACAACAATGCCCTTGACACGAGCTGCGTGAGCATTTTCAATACTATACGCCAATTTCCCGCTTGCTGTGTCCCAGGCCGTGATGTTCCTATCTTCTCCACCAGTGAACAATATCCCATTCTGCCAAAATTGATGATTGAGCAAGTAATCAAATTAAGTTAGTTATGGTTAGAAATTTCTTCAAGAAAATAAATTGAAGTAAATAGCTCTGTTAGTAGTATTGACTGGTTTTAGGGGCAGTTTTGTTCAAATTTTTGCCAAAACGTCTGCAAATCAATTCCATTAAGGAGGACGAAATTGGTTCTGCATATAACGCTTATTCATATGATTGATTGCTAAAATAATCAAGTTTCCAAGAGAGAATTGAGAAACAGACAATATATATCTTACTAATAAAAATACCTAAATGGTTAACCTTTTGATTTGATAAAAAATTGAAAAATTGTATGAGCTATCAAGTTCAATTTCTTTTATTTAGAACAAAGCACTCTGCGCGTGTATGTGTGTGTGTGTGTGTGTGTGTGAGAGAGAGAGAGAGAGAGAGAGAGAGCTCACAGCGCCGGAGGCAGCACAGAGGACTTTCTTCTTATTATCCAGCTCGACTATCAACTTGGCATCTTCCGCCTCATGAACACTGACTTTGTCATCCACCACCATGAAGAATTTGTCGCCGCTTTCATCAAATTGCACAATCGACGCTTCTTTGCTCAACTTGCAGAAGAAACTCCGCCTTCCTCGCACCAAATTGACCATCGCCATGCACTCATCGTGGCCGACTGTTAGCGCTATCTTCCCTGAAGGATGCACCGACAGCGAATTGACCGACTTCTTGTGAATTTTGACGGTCTTGAGGAGCACGAAGGGGTCGGCTTCGTAGATGGAGACCTGACCATCTGCGTCGGCGGCGAGGAGGTTGCGCGGGAAGGAGGAGAGGGAAGGGGGAGAGAAGAAGGCGACGGATGTGATGGAGGCGGAGTGGTGGAATGATCCTATCTCGGAAGAGGAGGAGAGGTCGTAGATTTTGATGCAGTCATCGTTGCCGCCGGAGACGGCGACGGAGCCGAAAACGGCGACGGTTTTGATGGGGGAAAGGTGGGAGGGGAAGGAGAAGAGTGGGGTTAGGGTTCGAGAACGGGTCAGTTTGTAGCCCCAAATGAAACGCTCGTACGACCCTGCAACCAAACTCATCTTTGGAGAAGAACAGGAGAGAGAGAGAGAGAGAAGAGAGAGAAGAAGGGTTTAAGATAGGGGAGTTTTTTTGCAGGGTTTTGTAAAATAAATTGGGTTGATTTTAGGCCCAAATGAAGTTAAGGTCAGGTCCAGGTATTTGACCCCAATAGCATTTTAGAGGGCAAAGGAAATACTACAATAAAAATGTGTTTGTTTTTCTTTTTCTTCTTTTGCGATAGGGATGTGCACGGGTTGAACCGAATAGAAAAATTGATCGAACAGATGGATTTTGGTCGGTTTGGTTCGAATTTTAGATTTATTGGTTGTCGGTTCGGTTTGCTATATGAGGAAAAATCGATTTTCGGTTTCGGTGCCGGTTCCGAAAAATTTGATCGGTCGGGCACCGAACTGATCGAACTACTACTATTAAATATATTAAATATATTTTATAATATATATATATTCATATATACATTTTAAAAAAAAACTAACCCTATTCCTCTACCTTCTACACACGGAGTATTGTTATTCCTATTTTTTGTGTTTTGAATTTTTGTGATGCCTTGTATGAAAATAGGTGATTTTTTTGATTTTTTTTTTCCTTTTATGTCGGTTTAAAAAAAATCAACCGAACCGATCGAATTTTTCGGTTCGGTGCAAAGGGTCAATTTGGTCGGTTTTGGTTCTAAAATTTTTGGCCGGTTCGGTTGTCGGTTTATGAAATTTTGGCCGGTCGGTTGAACCGACCCACCTATGCACAACCCTATTTTGCGAAACCGAAATACTAGTTATATTTCAGACACAAAATATTATGACAAGCATAGTAAAATATACTCATTCCGTACCGGGATAAGTGATCACTTTTCTTATAATTAAATATGCTTCTTTCACAAAAAATTGTCGATCCATCACTTTCTATCTTTTTACCCTTTAAATAGTATTCTCCTTAATACCCGTATCGAAAAGAATGTGGTCACTTATTACGGGACGGAGGGAGTATTTTTTCATTTTCATCTAAACCAAACTCCATCCGTTCATGAAATAAACCCTCCATTGTGTGTTGGGAACGGATATTAAGAAAAATGGTTGAGTTGTTGTAAGTGAAATAAAAGTACAAAATTAAAGGATAGTGTTAGTAATACATTACTTTTTACTTTGTGGGTGAGAGTGTATTATTGTACATAAAGTAAAGTAGAATTTTTTTTGTAAATAAATAAAAATGAATAAATAGGGCTTTGAAGGGACGAAGTAATATTTTAACTACAGTAAATTGTTTTTATGCTAGCTATCAATATATTGAACATATATACATATACATATTCGTAAATCATGAATTTAAATTTTGTTTGTCTGATTGATCCCCAATTAATTTGATGTTGAACTAGGGCAGAGCGAATAATTTGATGCCATATATATATATATATATATATATATATATATATATATATATATATATATATATATTCAAAATTATGCAGGCAGGTTGGATTTGGGAATGGAATGGTAATGAATTTGTTGTGCTATTAAACCCAAAACCCATCTTCTTTAACATCAATTCCTCAATTCACCAATTTCTGTGATGGGGGAACTCCAAATTCAGCACCGCTTCTCTCTTCCACCCCCGCCGCTCCCCCCTCTTCCTCCGCCCTCCTCATCGCGCCACCACTCCGCTCCTCCCGAACCCTCCTCGATGGAGGCCGATCCTCCCCCTCCCCCGCCGCCTTCTTTCGATCCAAGCCGAAGTAACCCTCTCTCTCTCTCTATATCTATATATATATACACATGCGTGTTTGTGTTTTTCTTGAATTATTATTGTGTTGGAGATTGCGTTGTGCAGATAGATTCCTTGTGTTATTTTGGTGGGCGGAGCGGAGCGGAGGGGACAAATACTTTTCATGCTCAATTAATTTTTGATTTTGTATTCTTTTACCTAATTCATTGACGTAGTAGGATCATAGTCTGGATCTTAATTATGAATAATTCGCAATTTGTCCCCCCTTTTTTTTGGGTTTGAATCGCTTGATAAAGTACTGCTTTTGAGACACATTTCTTGTTATGACAATTTAGAGGTTTGCTAATTTATCAATTCTTGATACTGCACATGAACTGCCACTAGATACTGCATTTTGGGCTTCATGCATTTTGCAGTCTGATTGGTCAAAGATATTACGAATTCAGTGTTGATATCTGTGAGGTATTGAGATCGGGTACACCGAGAGTTTTGGAGAATTACATGCTTCTGCTGATTTTCTAGTTTGGTTAAAAAGAAAACCTTGAAGGCTTGAATCAAGTTTTGAGTTATGTTTCTAGATACAGTCAGAGCCGATTTTGTTATGTAATGCTAACAAGTGTTTTTATCTCTTCAAGTGATTGGCATCATCAGAAGGAAGACCCTCATCAAAGAATTAGCTGCTGCCTATCATGCTGAGTGTCTCACATACTGCCAAGAACTATTGGAACTGCAGAAGAAAATAGACGAGGCAAGTAAATTTCACCGCGCTCATAATATCTCATGCCACTTTCTGCATTCCGTACTTTTTTCATAATTCATTTGCCCTGCCTCTTTTAATACATTAATGAAATGCCTTGCCTTCTGATATATTTGGTTAAAATGTGGGATTAACTTCATGATTGTATCTAATAACAAGGTGGTCGTTGCAAAATGTTTTTCTTTTCCTTATTTTCTCTTTTTCTAGAGGGACGGGCAGGTCAAATTGGTAAAGTTTTTAACTTGCATCTTTTTCAATTGAACGTGGCTTCAACTATTCTCTCCTGCAAATGAATTAACTGTAAACTTGTTCTAACTTCTAACTTCTATAGATGGGCATATGGTGATATATGATTCTAGGGAAGGATGACAAAGAACCTTTAAAGCTGATTCAGAAACCTCTTAGAAATTCGGCAGGAGGAACACCTTATTAAATTTGCCGTAATAATTTTTGTTTTTACCAGAATGGTGCCGGGTCTGGTTTGAGCCAGGTTTTCATCTTGTCCGTAGTCTCGTTTTGGGGAAGTTTATGGCGGTGTCTATTCTGTGGCCAGTTCGTTTTCTTTAACGGGTAGTTGAACAGAATTAGCCAAAGAACTAGGATCTGTTGTGGATATAGTGGTTTCTTTCTATTTAATGAAAATAACAACACTCTATTTCTCCCACTATGTTTTGCTGATTTTGTCTGAATGAACTAGCACAGCTTGTTTCTAGTTTGAGGAATAGAAATGGTCGTTTAAGCTTTAGATCAACTTGACAATAAGGTTTCTTAATTTTGTGACACTGTTTCTGTAACATTTTACTTACAAAAGTTACATATAACGAGCCTATTCTGTTGATCGCTATTTACTCTAATGCAAACTTACAAAACTTGGGAAGAATAATTCATGCATGATAAAGTAAATGACTGTGGGGGAAAGGATAGTTTTCGAATTAGAGATTAGGTAAGAACTATATGATACAACATTTCCCTCCACTCATGCATTACAGCATTAGGCAATACAATTCGGAAACTGAGCTATACGAACATAACATCAAGATAGCCCTTTCATGTTAGTAAGTTGATTGAGAATATGTACATTATTTATGATATACTCCTACATTTTTAAAGTGCACAAATTTTGGGGTTTAGCCAAAAACTATTTCAGCAATTGCATGAGGCCATAAATAATTACATAAAATTTATAAATTAACATGTAATGGAGTATATACTATACGTTAAACGTGATATCTCCAAGCAGTACCACTACCACCACATTAAGTCCAACCGTTTTTTGTATTTACACAATCATTTCCCCTGGATCCAACTGGCTGTTTAGAAAACATATTGCTCAATACTTTTTTCATCTATCTTGATCAATAATGTGGTAATTAATATCTTCTTTGAAATGCATGCAGCCATTTACAGACATAAAAATTCCAGAGGAGCCAAGGAAAGAAACCCTAAGACCCCCCAAACGCGTCAAGAAGTCCCGCTAGGTGTCAATATGAGCTAAAGGTCTGCATCGTGATCCCATTTACCAATATCAAAAGGAACATCTCTGTTTCAAATGCATTGAATAATTGTTGATATTTCCTAATTCTGGTCGTACTTGGCAGGGTGCACGGTGTTGATATCTAATGAAACTGTGCTTTGTTCTTGAAAGAAATTCTCTTGTGCCCAATACAACTTCAATTTAATTTCTCTTATGATGATTATATTTAACAAGAGGAAGCTATACAAAGAACAGTTTGTATTAATGGCTTTGACAGTTAATGCCAAATAGATGTAGAAACAGGTAAAAGGTTCTAACTATGTAGCACTGGTTGTTTGATTTGTACCATAATCTTGTATGTATTTTGAATTGTTACTATGATAACACGAATTTTTTTTTTTTCTTTTTTTGCTTCTACTATGATAACACGATTAGAAGGCAAGAATGCATATTCCTCTTGTTTCGGTAGATCCACATAGAATGTCTGTGTTTTAGTCGTTTGATGAGCTTTCATATTTTTATCTCGCACATCTTGGAAATGATTGTTGCAACCCATTACGGAGAAGATAAATTTATATTTTTCTTTCTTTATTTTTTATTTTTATTTTTTGATGACGAAGGTAATGCGTAGCATCTCCCCCGAAGTGTGCACTTGATAGATTATGCTTCTCTTTGCAATAGCCTGCAAATCACGTGGGTGAATAAACCACTGGGTGCAACATGCTTGACTTATAAGACGTTAGTGAGATTCGAACTTAAGATGCTTGTTTCAAAAATACTAGCTCCACCACCAAGTCATTCCCAACATGATTTCTTATTTTATTTTTGTTTGAACTAGTAGTTGATGTTTCAATTTTAATTCTTTCGTCCACGAACAAGTATCATATTTTGGAACAATTATTATATTATAGAGATTATTAATTTATCAGTATTAATTTAAGGAAGTTCTATTGTAGTGATGTCAAACTTCTTAATTTACCATTATTTTTAATTTGGCATCTTTAATTGTTTGGGTTTTCATGTAAATATTTAGGGGTTCAAATAGTAAATTTGTTCATTTTTTTGATGACTTTTGACGGTATGATATGACGGGGTGAATATATCTTACATTCTTAAGGTTACTTATTGATCCCAGCAAGGCGAAAAAAGTAGAAGGATTTACTCGAACGACCTTGAATATAGTAATTATATAAATGCTATGTTTCGCGCCGTAATTTCTCAAAAAACAAAAAATTCTTTTACTGCCACATACTCCTACAATAGTACTGTATTGATTAAATTTATAATCCCTAGGGTGAAATGATTTTGAGAAGAAAATCACTCACATGTTTCGTGATCGAACAATCATGAAGCGTTCGTTGAGGGTAAAAAAGAAATATCCCACTGTTTTATTTTATAAATGTCGAATATTAATATTTAAATGTTTTCAGTACAAGAGTGTTTATAATGGAGTTGGATCACTTCAAAACTTTTGGGGCAGTGAAATAAATAATCTGTAAGGAGAAATTAAAAATGTATGTATAATTGTGTAAATGGGATAAATCAAGGGTCAATATAATGCAGAAGTCATTCTGATTTGGGCAGCAGTTCTCAAAAATAGAAAGATGTGGACAATTTTATTAATTATTTTTTCCTTTATACCAAAAAATAAACAGACAAATGTATTATGTCGCATGACCGTGGTCGGTGATTCAGTGGCATTTTTTCTGGTAATATTGTACTATTTTTCACTGCGAAAATTGCACTTTTCGTCAGCCACTCATCTCTCCCCATTAATCAAGGGCATAATTGGCACAAATATTTCAGTCCTTACTCCTTACTCACCCACAATGTTTTCTTCCAATAAATGTATATGAATGTTTTTATTCTGTTTCATTTTGATATAGTAAATTAATTTTTAGTTATAAATTTAAAAATATAATCTCTATTACCCTTACCCATTTTTTATACATGACCTTTAGATTTCATGTAACGGCATTACATGATGTTTTTGACGTGACTAAGGGATATTTTGAAGCTTTTGACTGAAAGATAATATTTTATAGTTAATTTATAGCTAAAAAGAAATTGCATTATCTAGTTTATATTCATAATTAATATTTAATGTGTTTTGACATAATAAACTATACAACTTGTTTATCTTAAACTTCTAAAATTGAACTGCAGAAGAGAACGTTAAAGGGAAAACATCATTTAATAATTCATTCTTAATAATAGAATTTCTGAATGGACACAAGCAATGCTAGTGATATAGCATAATTCTGTACATGAAATATGTCACGATCTCATAAAAATAAACATAAATTTCCCATGCATATTATGATTATAATAATAATAAGTTAAAAAAGTTAGTTAATGGCAGAAATCAAAGCCAAAGAGCTCCGGCGTTCTTGAGGAGCGGCACGAGCGAGCCGTTGATGTGGCAGGCCATGACCGTCTCGATGCCGCCGAGGAACTTCCCGCCGACGAACACCGCTGGTACCGCCTGCGGCCGCTTGACTCCGCCGCCGCCGCCGAGGCGGTGGAGCAGCGCGAGGATGGCGCCGCCGGAGGCGTCGCGGTCGAGCTCGACGACGGTGGGGCCAACGCCGAGGCCGAAGAGCAGCTGCTTGACGACGTGGCACATGCAGCAGCCGCTGATGGTGAAGACCACCACCGCGTTGCCGGAAACCAGCGCGCTCACCTTCTCGCACACCGCCTCGAAATCCAGCGCCGCCGCCTGCTGCTGATCTCCGCCGCCGTTGATCATGACTGCCGGAAGTATGTCCTTCGCCACCTCCATTGCTGAAATTCGGAGCGGTTGAATTGTTGAGATTTGGATTATGGAGCACACAAGTGATTAAAAGGTATTTGTGAAAATGAGAGGAATATGATGAAAATGAAATTGATTGCTAGGGCTTGCATTGCATATATAGAGATCGTAGAGAGAGAGAGAGGAAGAGAGGAGAGAGAGAGAGAGGGGTACGCAGTGCAGGCAGGCATATAGCTGTACAGTAGCAGGCAAACTGTCTGGCGGCCTTGATATCTCATGCTTTCTGCATTCGGCTTTATCTCTATTTTCCGGATAATTATACACACTTGTACTTTTACACTTATAAGCACAACAAAAATGCTTCTAATGCGAGAATTATGTTTGCTCCAACCACGTTAATATCTGTGTTAATCATGGCAACCTTATTATATGTGTGTATGGTTGACACAATAATATATTAATGCGGAGATGCTAAAATTAAAATTTTTCGATTAAAAAAAGTGTAAAATCGACAAATTTTCAAAAAATGCAAAAATTTAAGGTTAAATAGAAAAGTAAAAAAAAATCTCAATCGGGGTGCTTCAGCTGACCCCTAGCACCTCTGCATCTGCTCATGTGCGTAAATACAAATATATTGTGTGTTGATATTGTTTAATACAGATTTTTAATTGGCAAAAACTTGGGTGAGACCGGTCTCAACCATGAGACCGGATCTCACCCGGATTTGTATATATTATTTGTATCCGAACGTTTCACAAGTTTACCCTCTAGCGCAGTGGTTTTCTGCTCCGCCTACCATCATCAAAGTCATGGGTTCAAGTCCCCATATAATGCAAACCTTTTCTTTTGTTTTTTCTTTTGCATTGTTTGATCTATTAAGACACTTTTAAGTGTCCTAATAGCTGTGTAATAGGACATTTTATGTGTCCTATTATCCGTTTTGTTTATTTTTTTAATTTTTTCATTTTTTTTAAATTATTTATTCCAATAATATTTGTTAATCTTCAATTAGAATTTATTAATCCCCAAATATTACTATTCCTCTTGTTAATTATTACATTTTACCTCGTCAAATATTACTTTGTTTACGACAATTGTTACATTTGAAAAAAATATTTTTGTTCTCGTGAATTATTACTTTTTATCCCGACAAATATTACTTTCTGACAAATATTACTTTTGTTTATGACAATTGTTACATTAAAAAAATATTATTTTTTTTTCATAAATTATTACTTTTTATCCCGACAAATATTACTTTTAAAAAATACTCTTACTTTTGTTTACGACAATTGTTATATTGAAATAATTATTATTTTTGAACTCGCAAATTATTACTTTTTATCCCGAAAAATATTACTTTTGAAATATATTACTTTTGTTTACCGAGAATTGTTACATTGAAATAAATTATTACTTTTTCTTCTCGTGAATTATTACTTTTTATCCCGACAAATATTATTTTGAAAAATATTACTTTTATTTTCGATAATTGTTACATTGATAAAATATTACTTTTCTTCTCGTGAATTATTACTTTTTATCACGATAAATATTACTTTTGAAAAATATTGTTTACGACAATTGTTACATTGAAAAATATTACTTTTATTCTAGTTAATTATTATTTTTTATCCCGAAAAATATTTCTTTGAAAAATATTACTTTTGTTTACGACAATTGTTATTCGAAAAAATATTACTTTTCTTTACGACAATTGTTACTTTTTATCCCGACAATTGTTACTTTGAAAAATATTACTTTTATTTAATATAATTGTTACTTTTTATCCCGACAATTGTTACTTTGAAAAAATATTATTTTACTTCACAACAATTGTTACTTTTTATCTCAACAATGTTACTATGAAAAATATTACTTTTGTTTACGATAATTGTTACTTTGAAAAAATGTTACTTCTCTTTACGACAATTGTTACCTTTTATCCCGAAAAATGTTACTTTTGAAAAATATTACTTTTGGTTTACGACAATTGTTACTTTGAATCCCGACAATTGTTTAGACCAATTGTTACATTGAAAAAATATTACTTTTATTCTTGTGAATTTTTACTTTTTATCACGACAAATATTACTTTGAAAAATGTTATTTTTGTTTACGACAATTGTTACATTAAAAAAATATTACTTTTCATCTTGTGAATTGTTACCTTTTATCCCGACAAATGTTACTTTTGTTAACGACAATTGTTTCAATGAAATAAATTATTAGTTTTTCTTCTCGCGAATTATTACTTTTTATCATGACAATACTTTTGAAAAATATTACTTTTGTTTGCGATAATTGTTAAATTGAAATAAAGTATTACTTTTCTTCTCGTGAATTATTACTTTTTATCACGATAAATATTACTTTTGAAAAATATTACTTTTATTTATGATAATTGTTAAATTGAAATAAATTATTACTTTTCTTCTTATGAATTATTACTTTTTATCCCGGCAAATATTTTTCTTGTTTACAATAATTGTTACATTGAAATAAATTATTACTTTTATTCTCGTGAATTATTAGTTTTTATCCCGATAAATATTACTTTTGTTTACTCTAATTGTTACATTGAAATAAATTATCACTTTTATTCTCGTGAATTATTACTTTTTATGACGATAAATATTACTTTTGTTTATGACAACTGTTACATTGAAAAAATATTACTTTTCTTCTCGTGAATTATTACTTTTTATCCGACAAATATTACTTTTTGAAAAATATTACTTTTATTTACGATAATTGTTATATTGAAAAAATATTACTTTTCTTCCCGTAAATTATTACTCTTTATCCCGATAAATATTACTTTTGTTTACGACAATTGGTACATTGAAATAAATTATTACTTTTTTTCTCATGAATTATTACCTTTTTATCCCGACAAATATTACTTTTGTTTACGATAATTCTTGCAATGAAATAAATTATTACTTTTCTTGTCGTGAATTATTACTTTTTATCCCGACAAATATAACTTTTATTTACGATAATTGTTACGTTGAAAATATATTACTTTTCTTCTCGTGAATTATTACTTTTTATCGGACACATATTACTTTTTTGAAAAATATTATTTTTGTTTACGACAATTGTTACATTGAAAAAATATTATTTTTCTTCTCGTAAATTATTACTTTTTATCCTGACAAATATTAATTTTGAAAAATATTACTTTTGTTTACGATAATTGGTATATTGAAATAAATTATTAATAAAAGTAGTAGTTGACCTTAAGATTGAAACCACTTGATATTTATATTAATTAAATAAAAAATAAAAAATAAAACAAGAAATATGCTTGTTAAATTTTTTAATTGGGATTAAAAATTATATTATTAAAAAATAAAAACAAATAGAAACATGTCCTACTTGAATCAATTACTCAAAACTAAAATTTATTAAAGAATAAAAATAAAACAAGAAAGAAAAAAACAAGTTAAAAATATAAAAAATTTATTAAAGAATAAAATAAAACAAGAAAAGAATAAAGAAGAAAAAAACAAGTTGAAACTTGAAAACATAAAAAATGCTATTTGTGCGGCTGAGCTGTTGCTTAGGAGAGTCGAACACGCGACATAGTAATAATAGGTCAATGCCTTAACCACTGAACCAACTACTAATTATGTTTGATTGTTCCCGTGTTTATTTATTTAAAATTTACTTTCGGGTCGACCCGGATCCGGTCTCTTATTAGAGACCGGTCGTATAGGAGACTAACCCTTTTTAATTAGATTCATTAAGACACGTGGCCAATATGTTTTGCTATTGAGAGATAAAAATGAAAAGGCAAAACACAAAAGATGATAAATTGCATTCAATTGAATTTGGTTTGAAATATTTGAACCTTCACAACTAAAACTAGATTAGTAGATTTATTTCCTTCAAAAAATCAATCACGACATGTGTTAACTAAAAAAAAAGTGGACTTATGTGAGGTTATAGTCTTACTTTGCAGTGGAATCCGAATTGTCAATTTTTTTTCAAGAAGTTGTCACTTTTTTTCATGATAATTATCATGCGTATTTTATTCTAAAAAATATATTATTGTTACACGTATTTTTAACTATAGTTAAAAAGTTATAAAGTATATATATCATATTTTTTAAATATTAATATCTTTTTTTTTTCAAAATAATTGTTACTTTTTGTCGGATTATACCGGCACACAACTCTTTGTGTAACTAAAATAATCAAGTCAAGTCAACTAATTGAGTTAAAATTGAGCCGGAAATAAGAAAAAAGAAAAAGAAAAAAACTTCATGAACAGTTCTGTTAATTTATTAATCTACAATGATTATACTTATAAAAAATGGAACAAAACTGGGGTAACAAACACTCACAAAAAAATTAATATGAATGAATAAAGTACAACATACGGATATATAATGGTACAACTCTTCGTTCATACTGTCAATTTGTTAGGATATACAACTATTTTATGCTTTTTATAAGTGACAACATATATATTTACCCAAAAAAAAAAGGTGACATGTTCTGATTTTCATTCATTCATTTTTATTTTTATTTTCATTTTCATCAGGTCCCATTCTTTAAAATTTCAATGAACTGATTCTGACCTAAGTGCAATCAAAGTATTAAATCTAGAACAAAAAAAAAAAAAACCCAATATTTCTCTTACAATATTGCACTGCACAGTTTTTTTGGATTAATTTCAATAATCGAACACACACAATTCCACTAAAAATAAAATAGTTGACAGTGTTTTAGCATGAACCAATCAGCGTGCCGTATTCACGGTGGGACCCCTAGTCCAAGGTACTACCCATATCACAACAGAAAAAAAAAATTGCAGTTAGAATCACCGGAATTACGTGAGACTCAAGGACATATACGCAGAGAGAGAGAGAGGGAGAGAGAGGAGGTAGCTCACACAGAGAGCACAAGCTTTTGACAGAAGGCGTGATAAAGCATGAGCATGATCGAGAGTACGGTGGGAAGCAGAAATTAAATGCATTAAATGGTAAGTGCGGGGAGAGAGGAGAGAGAGAGAGAGAGAGAGAGAGAGAGAGAGACAGAGCGGTGGTTACGGCCGTGATTGAATAGTAAAGCGCCGACAGCCCGACAGCAAACGCCTTATACGCCGTCGTTTCGACGGTTTTCAATGCACCGCGACGACATTGCTGACACCAACGCCGTCTGATCGTATCTCCTTTTTCTGTGCGTAAATCAATTTTCTGCCCCTTTTCGTTTCAGCAAATCCCTTCGTTTCATCTTCACTTTTATTTCTAGGTTTTAGCTGGAGCCACGTTCGGCCCGTTTATCAGCCCAACGAATGTATCATCTCCGGCCCAGTATTGCTTTTTGGTCCTGGCCCATAATACAAAAAATGAGGGAAAAGAAATTGAGAAGGAAAATAAACTTTCTAAAAAAAAAAGGATTAAATGAAAAATGGGTCACGGGGGATAATGTAGATGTTAGTATTATTTCCTTATTTATATTCAATAAAAATCGTACCCCATATCGGATGGACGTGTTTGTGATTTGGATTCTCTATCTCAATTTGTACTTTTATTTTGGCTTTGTTAAATTTTTTTTGGATTATAATTAATTCTTTGAAATTTGACGATTTACCCCTATATTTTTTTTGTCAATTTAGTAAAATTATGGTCAATATTTTTGTCAAAATCAGGTTAATTCGTACATGTAAGTAACACTAATAATATTTCAGATAAAAAGAATGATATCGGATGGACGTGTTTGTGATTTGGATTCTCTATTTCAAATCGTATTTTTATTTTGGCTTTGTTAATTTTTTTTTTGGATTATAGTTAATTCTTTGAAATTTGACGATTTAGCCATATGTTTGTTAATTTAGTAAAATTATGGTCAATATTTTTTGTCAAAATTAGGTTAATTCGCACATGTAAGTAACACTAATAATATTTGAGATAAGAAGAATGATCACACGATATTTTGAGACGAGCCAACGAGCCTTATGCAAATTCATATCTATTTGTAATTATAAATTACAAATGTCATTAACCAATAAATTTGAATTAAAAGTATAAAATAATAAATTTGAATTATAGTCTTTGATCCGACTCACTATAAGATTATCTCACACGAGACTCATGAAAGATGAAACTCGGTAGGTATTTACTTATTCGAAGAAGCAAATCTTGATAAGGTGATGTGAATGTGGAATTAGATATTAGAGAGAGACACGCAACTAAACAGTGGCATAGAATCTCCAAATACACATAGGAACATGGTCACTTTCTGGTTGGACCACTGCTCACAACACAAATGCAAATATGCAATATGCCTGTCTTATAATGCGTACACCTAAATTCTTTAATCTTTTGCTTGATAAGTTTTTATAATTATGATCAGGCATAACATATATTCTCCTCCATTTAAGTTTTAGTCGTTTACATTAATGGAAATTACTTGCAGAGAAAGTATTCTAATCATTAAAGTAAATACTCCCTCCGTCCCATTTATATAGGCTTGTTTTCCTTTTTCGGATGTTCCAAATATATAAGTTTGTTTCCATAAAAAGTAATATTTTTAGCTCATTTACTAATATATCCCTATTTAATTCTTTGATTAACTCATAAAACATACATAGTCAAATAATAAATAGGGGCATATTAAGAAATTTACTATATAATTTACTTTTCCAATAATTTTTCTTAATCCATGTGAAAATTTCAATACGTCTATATAAATGGGACGGATGGAGTACGAGAGTAATTTTGTGTTGCCGTCTGACTGTAATTAAGTGAATATTGTTCGTGAATGAAAATGTTATATGTTCGAATCGTACAAATATCATTTAATACTATTTCGTGAATGAAATGTCATGCCAATTCCATAAATCCACGTATAGCGTAAAATAAGGATTATTGATTGACCAAAATGAAGAAAGTATAGACCAGTGTGACTTTTGACCAAGTGACAGTGAATTGATTTTTTTTTTAATTACATTTATAATGAGATGAACTATCTAGCTTACATACTTTAGGAAAATATAAAGGATATTACGTAATTAGTAAAACCGTAACCATTTTGATAACTTCATTAAAATTCAGAGTTCAGATTAATTATGACAACCCAATTACTTTCCACCTTCCGTAAATTGATGTCTAATATTCATATTCCAAACCCATGGTATATATTTTGATGATTTCACTAACCGACCAATTGCTAAAAATGGATAACATGTTCTGAATGATAATAAGCTTTATTGTAATTTGTAATTTTGTTGGGAAAATTAATAGAGTTTTAATTTGATACCAAAACCCAGCTGACCCCAACCGAGTAGATGATTGCTCAAGCCTAAGCGTTTTTCAGCTCACCTGTTTGAGATTATAGAGTTTCTTAGTTTACAGGTAGCAGTTGAAGATAGCAGAAGACATTGCAGAAGATACAATGAAGCGGACACAGCTAAGCAGACAGCTTTAAAGAATTCAGCAGAGCAGACCCAGTTAAGCAGACCAAGCAGAGTCAAAGATCCAGAAGTATCAAGACCCAGCTCAGTGACGGATACCCAGCTCAGTGTCAAAGACCCAGTTCAGTGTAAAAGACCCAACTTTGTGTCGATGACACAGCTCAGGTCTAAGACACAGCTCAGGTCAGTGACACAGCTCAGGTTGAAGACACAGCTCAGGACGATGATACAGCACAGGTCTAAAACACAGCTCAGAGTCAAGACGCAGCAGAGTCCAAGCCGCTGAAGACACAGTAGAGAAGCTTAGCAGCTCGAAGACGAAGACCTTCTCCAAGACAAGATCCCGATGTCAGAAGATATCTGACGCAGTCAATTCAGAGAAGAACTAGCCTCTGCAGATGCAGACCTACTTCGTAGGTTAAAGGCCAGAAGTCAATGAGAGTAGGTAAGATTCAAACGGCTCTCTTCCAACGGCTAGTTTGAATCTCCACCTATATATATCTCCTCACCATTGAAGAAAGGGGGACTGACAAGACGACTGAAGAAATAAAAGAGCAAAACAAAAAGATGAACAACGATCTTCAAAGCCATATCTTTCAAGAACATCCAACCAGTCAGCTGTGTTCTTAGTTGTTCACACATTCAGTCTTAGGCAGAATAGATCAGAATAAATATCTTAAGCCTAGTTTGAACGAGTTCATCTTACTCCTTGTTCTTCATTGTAAGAACTCGTTCATAGTTGGAAAACCCATACCCAAACCCAAACCCAGAAAGGTTAGGTAAAAGGTACGCTTGCTCGAAGCGTGTAATTCGAGTGGTTAGGTTCTTCAGTACCCGGAAACTGAAGGTGTAGGCTTGACAGTGCCCGCAAACTGTTGGAACACAGCTCGGGTTAGAGTTGTGAAGTTGCTTGGTACTTGGAAACCAAGTGGTAGTGAACCACGTTAAAATTGCTTTGTTCTTTATCGCTTTGTTTTATGCATGTTACTAACCCCTCATGAGCATACATTTCAAGCTGCATAAACTGATTAACTGAAAAGTGAAACAAAGATTTGCAATATAATTTGAAGCAACAGACGGACTTTCCAAACCCACCAACTTCCGCACACACTCTCACAGCCAGCTGTGTCACTCAAGCTGTCATCCAGCTGAGTCGAACACAGCAGGCTCTCTCAAAAGAGTTTTAACTGGGAAAAGTTTTTAAACGTTGGTGTATTCAACCCCCCCTCCACACCAAGGTATCCGTCTTAGGACTAACAATTGGTATCAGAGCAGTGGTTCAAAAGATCACTGTATCTGTGTCAAGTCAGCATTTCATTGCTGATAGTGGTCACCTGAACAGATCCTTCAAAGTTTCAAAATCTTTTTAAAATCATTATATTGCATACTGTCTTGAAATCTCCCTTGTGCAGGAATCTTCCGATATTCTCTATCGATGACTATCAGATATGGAAGATCCAAATCAACAGCTTTCTGAACGCGTGTCACGACATGATGTGGGATGTTATCACTAACGGACCCATCATCATAAATTCAGAAAGCCAAGCAGAAGACTGAATCATCAGAAACTTGAAGATGGCCAAAGCTGTATCAGATCAAAGAATGGATCCAGCCAATGCAAACCCAGCTGGAATCTAGCCAACGATATATCAAAGAGGTCTTACATAATCAAGCCAGCTCTCCAAGTTCAGTCCAATCAGAGAAGAAAATCTGCGCAGCAACTCCCAGCCGATCACAAAGCTCCAAGGCAACAGATAAATCCAGCTGACTGGAATCAAAATCAAAGACAGAATGTCATCCAGCACAGACATCAAGGTCAACTAAAAAGACAGCTGAGAAGGATCTCAGCTGGTTATAACGCTGAATATCAACCGAGCTTCACACCAAGATTCCAGCAGACGGGATATCAAGCTAGAGATCAAGCTGACAAACTCCAGCTATGAAATGAACCTCATCAAAGAAAAAGGAGTCAACAAGGTCCAAAGAAGGAGTTGACACATTCAAGGACCAATCAGAAGTATCACTCACAATCGATAAAGACAAATCTGGGTTTTCAACGGAACCCTCAGCAACAAAGCCGGACCCAATCACAACTGGGTTCCAAAGGAGTGATAACAGGTCGAGGGACAGACGCAACTGAGGATGTCACCAAGCTTGCTGTAAAGACAGCAAGTGATCAAAGCTCATAATTCACCTCAAAGCTCTTCAAAGATTATGTCAAGCGTATTGGTCCCAGCCAATTGTTGTGAACGGTTTTTCTGGTGAGATCAACGCGTATGGATGCAATGCAAAGAACAGAAAATCGAAGATCATTCCCCGCAAAGCAGCGGTGAACTCAGCTGGTCATAGAACAACTGACATCATCAAAGAAATGAACCAGTAATGAGATTCCGATCAACTCAAGTAAGAAGCAGCTAAGAAAAGACAGCCACCTTCTATCAAATTCAAGAGGGAACTCAATCAAGCTGGAAATCAACACAGCTGTGATATCAGCTGAGGGCAAATTCATTCCAGCAGAATATTCAAGTGAAGAAAGTTCATCTAGCTGAGGGGGGACAAACTCAGCTGGATCCCAAGGCAGAAAGGGAACTCAGCTGAAGAAGAATAAAGCTAGTCTCCAGAAACTCAGCTGAGAATATATTTCAATCAAGCAAAAGAGAAGACCACCGTGATATCAGCTGGATACTCTGTCCAAGTTGACCGGTTTGTGTTTCATGCATTTATTTCTATAAGGAATATACTATTTAAGTCCAATTATTCTGAATTCCTATTTTAAGCGGACATATGTTCATTAGTTAAATTGCTTGATAAGTTTTCTTTCCCATCGCATTAATTATAAAGACTGCTGAGTACTGAAGCACGGTAGGATCGAGGCAGAATGTCAAGCGTTTGAATTGCCTCACGCGCGGTTGTAATACACTCGCCGTAAACACGTCAGAACGTGATGAGTGAATCTCTCCCAGCCGTTGATCAGAATACCAGCTGTCTCAATCTCAACCGATGATCCTTTATGGCAGTTGATATACATGGAAAAGATACGGAGGATTCTTCCATCTTTATCTCTGCGAATTTCAAATCTTCAAATCATCTGTCCATTTTCTGCAAATTCCTCGCTCGATCAAAATCAACAGTCTGCAGAAATGGCACCCAAGAAATCAACCGCAGGGATGAACCAGTTCGAAGTTCTTATGACAAAGTTGTCATTTGAAAGTTGTCTTTCCACCGCCAACCTTCAAGTTTCTGAACTCAAAGAGATGGTAGATCTCGTAATAGACTCCGGTCTCTTACTGTGGGCAACCTCCATGCCCAAGCTCATGCTGAAGAGAGATGCTGCTCTATTCTATCTCAACATCATTGACGAAGAAGGCTTTTACTCATCTTCATTCGATGTGACTGTCAAGGGCGATGACGGAAAATTTGACTTAGCAACCGTCAACATCAAACTTAACAAGATGCTACGAAAGGTGTTCAACCTACCCAGAGAAGGAGGATTCATCCCAGACGATTACAGCCGTGAAGAAGTGGATGAATTCCTCAGTAAAGAGATGCTTATCTCCCCAGAGCCGTACAGAGCAAGCATGTCAAAGCTCCTACTCAAGCCAAAGTACAGGTTGCTGCTGGATATCACGCAAAAATGCATTTTAGGGATAGCTGGATCTCAAGGAGAGATCAGTATTCCAAAGCTCAAGCCGATGATTGCCATGATCAAAGGCGCAAACATCAACTGGTTTGATTTCTTACTCAACAGATTAGTCAAGGAGTCAGAGAAGATCAAGTTTGACTCCACCAGGACAACGTACTCAACCTCAGAGCCCCTGTATCTATGCTCCAAGATTTCGTTCTTAATAGAACAAGCTGTGAAAGGATACACAGTAAAGTGGACTGAATCAGATCCGTTTCCAGATACGAAGATTCTCTTCCAGAGAATGAGTCAAATCAATGATCTCCTAAGGAAACAGCCTGCTGTGAGCAAAGGCAAGAAGCAGCTGGAAGAATCAGATGCAGATGTTCCAGCTGAGAAGAAGCAGAGAAAAAGAAAGACAGCTGACCCCAAACCAGCTGAAGGTCCAGCTGAGAAGAAAAAGAAAACGACTGTCATTCCACCATCTGAGGCGAGACATTCTTCTGAAGAAACTCCTAGTCGAGCAATAGTGATTCTCTCCCCACAGCCAGTATCAGCCTTCAATCAATTCGGATCAAACATCTTGGCTGATATGGGATTGAATGATGATGAATCATCCAGTTCAGAGGACAAGCTGGACAATCCAAAGAGTCAGACAACTCTTCCCAGCTCTCCACAGCCCTCACCGCCTCACAACTCTCCGTCCAAACAGCCTTCTCCTCCACCCATCTCTCCAACAAAATATTCATCTCCTGTAAACGTACAGGAAGATATTCAACTGGCTGAAGCTCCTTCACAGCCAGCTGATAACCAAACTGAACCCTCTTCCACCAATCAAATCTCCACAGAATCAGAGGAAAGTGACTCTACTGCTTCTCCATCACTCAACTCCTCTGGCTCTACGCATCGCAGGGATCAAGAGTGTTCTAACTCAGTATCCCATATTGGCGTACCTGCCAATCGCCATCGTCAAAGTTGGAGACCTCAAATTCTATCTGGCCACCAAGATGGCAACGTGGTGCCAGAATGAGCACCTGATCGAGACCTTCTCCTACGAGAAATTGAAAAAGGATGAAGCATGCCTCCAGCACACTTTTGGCTTTGGAAGTCTGGAAGATGCTAACTTACATCAAGATGATCTCATCAGAGGTATTATTGAAGTATCTCAGCAATACCCCAAGCCGCACCCAGCTGAAGTCTGGGAATCAGCCAACAAGCTTCTAACAGCAGCAGGATGGGAGACATCTTCTGGAGCTGTCATATCCAAAGAAGTCGCAGCTGAAATTACCAAGGAAGCTGTACCAGATAACACAGCTGAGGTAATAATCATTGAAGAACCTGCTGATGAAACAGCTGAACCAGAGATAGCAGCCCCACCAAGTCCAAAGGCCGATGACACTCGCTCGCTGGTCGAGTTCGAGGTAAACAAACCCAGTCATGTTGATTCTGCAACTCAAACAGACTCAGCTGTCAAACTTTCAACCGCCATGAAGGAAGCAATATCTAAAGAGATTGAAGAAATTCTTTTTCAGGACAGACTGAAGTCTCAACTAGATGTCATTACGCGATTCACAGCTCTAGACTGTCAAGTTAGAGAGCAACAGCGGACAATTGATGAAGTCCATAAATTTGCTCAAGATTTACAAGAAAGTACAAGTCTAGATCTCAAGCAATCTCTTGTCTCTCAAAGCATTGATCAATCACACCTTCTAGAAAAGAGAGTTCCTGAGATTGTAACAAGACATCAAGCTCCACTGGTCGACGACATAGCAAATATTTCAAGCCAGCTGGAAGCTCTCAAAAAGTCCACTCTCTCCAACAGCTCTGACATCCGCCAACTCTTCAACTTATATAAAGATCTGGATGCTCAGTTCAGAATTGGAAACAACAGCACTGCTCAGCTGAACATTGCCACAGCTGACAACTCAGCCTAGATCGCTGATGTTGAAGCCGCTCTCGCCAAGCTCAAAGCAACATTCATTAACCTCTCTGCCTCCCTTGTTGATAATGCCAAAAAGGGGGAAAATAAGAATGAAGCTGGAAAAACAATGAAGAGGGAAGCTGCAGCTAAGGGGGAACCTGTGCAGCCTTTTCAATCGGAAATCGACGATTTCGCCAAAGAGCTGGATGACGAAGAGCCAGAGCCAACTACAGCAGCCAGAACAGTCAAAGAGACGTGGAGAGAGAAGATGGTTGCTCTTGCCAAAGCCTGTGGACATAAGCCAGAAGAATACAAGGACTATCACTGGCTGTGTAACTTCCACAACGAGCAAAGAAGAGAAATGCAATAGCTGGATAAGATTATCAAGAAGAAAGCTGATTCGCTCAAGCCTGCTGAGAAAAAGCAAAAGAAGAAAAGGCAGAGCTACAGGCAAGCTAGGAAGAATCAAGTCCAAACTGCCTCAACTGACAAGAAGAACCCAGATGATATCAAAGAAAAGTGGGAACGATGCAAATCAGAATTCATCAAAAAATTCTACTACTTGAATCAGTACAAAGGCATGGATCCAGAAACTGCGTTCCAGGATTATCTCCTCGAACTTCATGAGACAGATCCAATGATGGCAAGATCAATTGCCCTATATGCCAAGAGAAACAACATCCAGCTAAAGGCTTCAAAAGTCAAGCAATTGAAGCCTCCATCTCTAGCTGGAACGAACCTTTCTGACAAGGCCCAGATTATCAAATAAGTTAATCACTGGGCTGGCGAAAGAGGAATTTCCAAATCAAAGAATCAAGCAGAATAGAAGGAACTGGAAGAGTTCATCTTCAATATATATGGTCTCAAGACTGACCATCAGATTGATGAGCAAAGGAAGCAGCTCAGTTGAAGACCCAGCCATCTGGGAATTCTGTCTTTTGAATTTCTTTTGTAAAATTGTAAAATATCCTTTATTAATGAAAAGCTCGCTTTTATCTCAAGCTCACCCTGATGACAATAACTCTTTGTCCAGGCACTGAACTCTGAATTTGATTTTCCTGCTGTGAATGTTTAAACTTTTGAAAACCCGTTTTTTTGTTAAGGGGAAGTAAATTGTTTTTCTCAGTTAGGTTTTGGCATCATCAAAAAGGGGGAAATTGTTGGGAAAATTAATAGAGTTTTGATTTGATACCAAAACTCAGCTGACCCCAACCGAGTAGATGATTGCTCAAGCCTAAGCGTTTTTCAGCTCACATGTTTGAGATTATAGAGTTTCTTAGTTTACAGGTAGCAGTTGAAGACAGCAGAAGACATTGCAGAAGATACAATGAAGCGGACACAACTAAGCAGACAGCTTTAAAGAATTCAGCAGAGCAGACCCAGTTAAGCAGACCAAGTAGAGTCAAAGATCCAGAAGTATCAAGACCCAGCTCAGTGACGGATACCCAGCTCAGTGTAAAAGACCCAGCTTTGTGTCGATGACACAGCTCAGGTCTAAGACACAGCTCAGGTCAGTGACACAGCTCAGGTTGAAGACACAGCTCAGGACGATGATACATCACAGGTCTAAAACACAGCTCAGAGTCAAGACTCAGCAGAGTCCAAGCCGTTGAAGACACAGCAGAGAAGCTTAGCAGCTCGAAGACGAAGACCTTCTCCAAGACAAGATCCCGATGTCAGAAGATCTTATCTGACGCAGTCAATTCAGAGAAGAACTAGCCTCTGCAGATGCAGACCTACTTCGTAGGTTAAAGGCCAGAAGTCAATGAGAGTAGGTAAGATTCAAACGGCTCTCTTCCAACGGCTAGTTTGAATCTCCACCTATATATATCTCCTCACCATTGAAGAAAGGGGAACTGGCAAGACGACTGAAGAAATAAAAGAGCAAAACAAAAAGATGAACAACGATCTTCAAAGCCATATCTTTCAAGAACATCCAACCAGTCAGCTGTGTTCTTAGTTGTTCACACATTCAGTCTTAGGCAGAATAGATCAGAATAAATATCTTAAGCCTAGTTTGAAGGAGTTCATCTTACTCCTTGTTCTTCATTGTAAGAACTCGTTCATAGTTGGAAAACCCATACCCAAACCCAAACCCAGAAAGGTTAGGTAAAATGTACGCTTGCTC